>JAUZSZ010000095.1:19449003-19464301 GCA_034780575.1 Labeobarbus marequensis | reverse complement strand
AACTACTTCAGTTGTGTGTAATGAATCTAAAATATATGAAAGTCTAATGTTTATCAGTACATTACAGAAAATAATGATCTTTATCACAATATGCTAATTTTTTGAGAAGGACCTGTAGATGGATTGTCACTGGTTTTTATTTTTTTTATTTTTTTATTTATTTTTTTTTTTTTGCTGCAGGTGTGGATTGATGCAGCTACTCAGATTTTCTTTTCTCTAGGAGCTGGGTTTGGAGTCCTCATTGCCTTCGCAAGCTACAATAAATTTGAGAATAACTGCTATAGGTACGACCAATCTTTGATAAGTTTGTAAATTCCCTAAAGGCCTATTGACAGACGCAGACAAACGGCAGCAAAGATTTTTGTCGGATCATTGTTTTACATCTGTCAGTATCTGTTTGTATTGGTCGATGCTTAATTTCGTCAATTGAACATGTTGAATCAGTGTTTGTTGGGTCTTGGAGTGTCATACTGAAGAAGTGACATACTGTAATCAGTTGGTCTGCGTCTGTCTGTGAAGTGTGAATTGGCCTTAATAATAACATCTCTTCAGAATTATATAATGGTGTTTACTACAAACGGGTTCCGATGTGAGTAACATCTTACTTCAAGGCTTATAATGATTTTTTTTGCCTGATCTGTTATCCCATAACCATTCCAGTTTGCTAATACTGAGAAGCTATGGCTTTGCTTGCTAGTGGATTAAAGTTCTCATGGGAAAACCAGCATGTTATTTCCAGAGATCAAAAGTTAGGAAGAGTTGTTAGTGGAGCCAGCAGGTGGCAGTCACCTTGTGGGCTTCGTGGATCCCAGTAGACAAAATAACAGACGGGTTATAATACAATATTATTGTAAATTAGACTAGTGTCTCTGTAGATTGTTATGTTTCAACAATTATTCAGTTGTGCACTGAGCATTTAACCTCATCATAATTAATGACACAACTTGTCAATTTCTGAGTAATTGCAGAGGTGGAAATTACATGTTTGAAGTGGGGTGAAATTGTCAGGTATAAATGAAAGAACAATGTTGTAAATATGGTTGTCAGTTATAAAAAATGGTTTGTCAGGTACAAAGTTACAAAAGGCTTGCATGAGGTGATTTCCGTTCATGTGTGAAGGTTTTGAAGAGGCAAAAGTCAGTCTGATTAATTTATTCACTGAAAGGTCAATGCCCAATTTGGTTGGCTTGTTTTAAATTACATTAAATTAATATTCAAACATGTTTGCAATCTTCTTTTGATGCTTTGTCAATGTGCACATCTAAAGCATGTCAATGACTTACAGTAAGCACTATTGATTTCACATCACAATATGTTGACATCTAAAGCTGGAACCCCACTGAACCAACAGGTTTTTGCTCTCCAGGGCACATATGTCTTACTAAGACCTAAAATCTACAGTCATGTCAAAATATTTGCTTTTGTTTCTAACAGAAAATAAAGAAAACCAATGAAAATGTCAGTTTGATATAAATAATGTGAAGATGAATATATTTAAATAATCTAGTACGTAATATTCAGCAGCATTTTTCACCTCTTCAGCTTTTGGCCACCATGACAGTATGTTGCAAGCCAGATGGCTGCTCAGATTTATGCGCTTCTTCACAGACTACACTGAACGGTCCCACCCTAGGACACACTTTGAAATGATTAAAATCATGAATTGTTGTATTCTTTTTTCTTGGATCTGGTCTTTGTATAAACTGTTTGCTTTTGAATTGGGCTTTTGTAATGTCTAGTCAATGCAACTGACAAACATTGTGGAAACAAGCTTTCAAAAAACAATGCTAAACCTCAACAGTGCACAGTTCCTCTGCACAGGAACCATCTAAATGAGACTTGTTAACTCAAAGCATATCCACAGTGGGGATAAGCCACAGCTTTGGCATCGACTCGCTGCAGGTTTAAAGTGATCAAGTCATAGATCTGCTCAGCAGTTTTGAGACTTCTGGTGCAAAGTAAACTGTTATCTTGTGCTTTGTTGCAGGGATGCTATTCTGACCAGCACAATAAACTGCGTAACCAGTTTCTTCTCAGGGTTTGCCATCTTCTCAGTACTGGGGTATATGGCTCATCAGCATCAGGTCAACATAAAGGATGTGGCCACTGACGGTCTGTGAATCTTACAGCCTCACTGTTTTACTCTTTGTGTATTACTCAACTTATTCATGTTTCTCAGTTTTACATTGTGCACTATTCTTTGATGGTTAACTCTGGTTAACCAGAGTGTGACCCCCGACAAACGATATTTTTTGGAGTTGTACAGTGTCCTTTGTTTATATCTGTGTGCAGGAGCTGGACTGGTTTTTATTATCTACCCAGAAGCGATCTCAACCCTACCTGGATCCACATTCTTCGCGATAGTCTTTTTCATTATGCTTTTGACTCTTGGAATTGACAGCTCTGTGAGTACAAAGTAACCTTGTTATTGTCTAGATTTATATGCAACCAGTTTGTAATATATTTGTATGGCATATATAAAGATCATGCGAATAGTCCTTTTGGTTAAACACCTTTTTATTTATCTGGACCTTCTCACATAAAATTGAATTGACAAAAACAATGCAGTTACTAATAATTGATACTTAAATTACTAATACTAATAACTGAATTACTAACAATGTCTTATTTAGATGGGTGGCATGGAGGCAGTGATCACTGGGCTATCAGATGACTTTAAAATCCTGAAGAGGAATAGAAAATTATTTACATTTATTGTAGCATTTGGGACATTCCTATTGGCCCTTCTGTGCATCACAAATGTAAGTATGTTGGGTCTATTTTTTTTTAGCAGTGTGACAAAATGAAAATACTTATAATAATATTTTTTATTTTCTTGTCACATTATATTATATTCTATATAATATCCCTATTTAATTTGCTTTTGATATCATATTTATTTAGCATCAGTGTTGTGAGCCATGTGATCGCATCAGTTGAAACTACGCTGTGGAGTATTTCAACATGGATTGGCTTACAGTCAAAAAACGTAGCAGATCAAATTATGTTTTGTGAATACATTTTTATCATGAACAGGCAAAATAAATGAATATTGACAAAATAATATAAAAGCAATATAATGATGAGTTAATTATTAGGAGTCCTTTATTCAGCAGCATTTTGATTTGGTTGTATCTCGGTCATGACAGGGAGGGATCTATGTGTTGACCCTGTTGGACAAGTATGCAGCAGGGACATCTATTCTATTTGGGGTGCTGATTGAGTCCATTGGAGTAGCTTGGTTCTATGGTGAGCAGAAATAAACAACATACATTTGTCTTTAAAGGTCCTCTTCCACTACTGACTGAATTTAATCCACCTACTAGTAAACTTTTTGTAGTCTATAACAGGTTTATGTACTACATTTGGTATAATCCAAATAAGCTTTACAGATCTCTCTTTTTTTGGAAAGGGTTTAAACAATGTTTTTTATGCTTATTTAATGAACCATTAACAATTATTCCACATGCACCTGTGGAACAGTCCTTAAGACACTAACAGTTTACAGGTGTAAGGCAATGAAGGTCACATTTACAGCAACTTAGGACAGTAAAGAGAACTTTCTACTGACTCAAGGTCTGCAGGGAGATGTGGCCAGAGCAATAAACTGCAATGTCCATAATGTAAGATGCCTAAAACAGTGCTACAGAGAGACAGGAAGGTAACCATGTGTCCCCCAAAATGTGTTTGAGAACTTGCAAGTATTTTGGTGGAAGAGTGGGGTCACATCTCACAGCGAGAATTGGCAAATCTGGTGCAGTCCATGAGGATGAGATGCACTATAGTATTTAAAGCAGCTGGTGGCCACACCAGATACTCACTGCAACTTTTGTGACTATTGATATATACATAATATTTACACTACTTGGATAAATGTATTGGGGCACACCTTTTAATTGATCAATCATTGATTTAATCAGACCCGTTGCCACAGGTGTACAAAATCAAGCACCTAGCCATGCAGTCTGCACTGAAAAACATTTGTGACAAAAACTGATCATTCAAGCGTGAATATTAGCATGGTACTGTGATAGGATCTGCCATCTTTGCACTAAGTCAGTTTGTGAAATTTCATCCCTCACTGAGTGCTGAAATGCATGGAAGATGGAATCTTGTTCTGCTGATTCCATAGCTAAAGACTTCCACTTACTATCATTAAGTTAATATTAATTATTAATATAAGCATTCATATCATTAATATCACTGTGCAACTGGAGCTTCAAGGAATGGAATTCCATGGCCGAGCAGCTGCATGCAAGCTTCACATCACCAATAATAATGCCAAGCATTGAATGGAGTGGTGTAAAGGACACCGCCATTGGACTCTGAAGCAGTGGCAATGTGTTCTGTGGAGTGATGAAATCACATTTCTTTGTCTGGCAGTCTGATGGGCGAGTCTGGGTTTGGCGCATGCCAGTAAAACGTTACCTGCTTGACTGTATTGTGCCAACTATAAATTTTGGTGGTGAAAGGATAATGACATAGGGCTGCACTTCAGGGGTTGGGCTAGGCCCCTTTTTTCCAGTGAAGGGGAAGCTTAATGCTTCAGCATACCAAGGCATTTTGGATAATGCTATGCTGCCAACATTGTGGAACAAGTTTGGGGAAAGCCCTTTTCTATTCAAGCATGGTTGTGCTCCAGTACACAAAGCAAGGTCCATAAAGACATTGTTTCCATCCAAAGTTACGAATTAAACTTTTGCACAAAATTGGAATATCACATAAAACATTTGCGAATAAAGCACCATTTCCATCCAGTGAGTTGAAGAGAACAAAATTGGCACTTCCTGATTTACTTGCGCAAAATATCACAAAGAAAGGCACTATATATAATAATTCTAGTGTACAATAAATTACGAGCTTCAGAGCGCGCAGACAAAACACAGTTAGGTATCTTATCTAATTTTCGGAGCCTGCTGTTTTGGTACACAGTTCTGGAAGTTAATTATAACGAAGCACATTGCTGTGCAATGAGATCGGTCTGTTAGTTT
This sequence comes from Labeobarbus marequensis, assembly GCA_034780575.1. Lineage (NCBI taxonomy): Eukaryota > Metazoa > Chordata > Actinopteri > Cypriniformes > Cyprinidae > Labeobarbus > Labeobarbus marequensis. The sequence goes on along the minus strand of JAUZSZ010000095.1, from coordinate 19,459,310 downwards.
TTGGTCCAGGTATGCTGTCCCATCACAAAGTCTTTTTTGATGCGCATTAAAGATTTTATTTGGTAAAAGTGTTTCCATTGTAGTTTGTGTTCATATTTTCTAACCAGATAAGAAATTTATCCTACTTGGTTGAGCTAATACGTTTTTATGTGCATTTTTAGAATTTATGAGCATCTTGCCATTTCCATCTAGCGTTTTTTTTATGCGATATCCCAAAATGTGCATAAAAATAGGTGGATGGAAACATAGTTATTGTTTGATGAGTTTGGTGTGGAACAACTTGACTGGCCTGCTCAGAGCCCTTGACATGAACAAGAATGGAGATTGCAAACCAGGCCTTCTCATCCAACATCACTGCCTGATTTAACAATTGCTCTACTGGATGAATGGGCACAAATTCCCACAGAAACACTCCAAATTCTTGTGGAAAGCCTTTCCAGAAGAATGAAAGCTGCAAAGAGGGAACCAACTCCATATTAATGTCTCTATATTTAGAACACTATGTCATTACAGTCCCTGTTAGTGTGATAGTCAGGTGTCCCAATACTTTTGTCCATGTAGTGTGTATCTTGTATACACAACTACTTTTGAATGGTCGTCAGTGGAGCTTCTGCATCTTCCAGTAGGACTGAGAAAGTCAGCTTCAACACACTAATGCATTACAGTGCAAGTAAGGTCAGAGCTATGAACCAGATCAGAGCTATGACAATGAATGTTGAAGACTGACCAAAAAATTATGTATTTATCTCAACTTTATATATTTTTGTAATTATTCCAAATCATATGCAGTCTAGTTACTGCAAGGTGAGGGAGGTCATTTATTATAGTCCTACTGTGTATTCTGTGAATTTCAGAAATTGTTTGCATACTGTAGTTTACAACACATTGTCTATAATAATTTTTATGCAATTACTAATGCAAGATCCATGGTTACTTCATGAATATGAAGGATCCCTGCCTCTCCCAAAGAGCAAACATAAACAAGTAGTTTAAGGCCTCTGGACTTTAAAATGTCAAGATTTTCAGCACTGCATTCCATTACATCACTTCCTAAAATCCAAAACTTCTCATATCTACTTTATATTGTATTGTGCTGTCTAAGAGTACAGTAAAAAGATTTCAGATCATTATTGATACTGTAAGAAGAGAAACCACAATTCGGGGAAAGGTCTCAGGTACTTTTATCTTGAAATGATGTCCAGATGCTGCTAATTTCTTTGTGTGTTTGTCCCTTAGGCGTGGATAGATTTAGTGAGGACATTGAACGCATGACGGGCTTCAAACCAGGGATCTACTGGAGGCTCTGCTGGAAGTTCGTCAGTCCAGCGTTCTTACTGGTGAGTGAAACAGGGGTGTATGAACATGACTTTTAAATGGGTCATGACATGGATTTTTTTTAAATTCTTTTAATACATTCTTTGAGGTTTACTTATAATGCTAAAGTTTTGTGTGCAAAAACAAACAAACAAATAATTAAGTGGAAAAACGATTATAGACAGATTACCCTCTGTCTAAAATAACCTGTTTTTAAGGGGTATGTCCTTTAATGCCTGTCAGTATTCAGCAATTGTTATGATTGGCTAACGTCATTGCATAGGAAACAGAATCAACCCCCCTCACCGTTGCATGTGAATGTTTTGACAACATAATCAAAATAAAATGGTCATTTCCAAACAAAGCATTATGAAATCATTTACTTACGTTTTTAATTCAGCTGCAGTCAGATCTAGTTCCGCTTCATCTTTCAACAAGGTTGTGACGGTGAGGAAATTTTCCCACCGTTTAATCGATGTGTGACAACACCGGTAATACTGGTCTCACCGAGAGGGGAGGGGTGTACATTAGTTCCCCTGTTTCTTTCGATTTTGAATAGTTTTACTGAATAGAATAATTTTACTTTCGAATTAGCGTCAATTTGCCGTCAATTGTTCAAATGGACAACAACAAAACAGTACAACAGCATACTGAAAATCAGCACATATATAAAAAAACTGAGAATCAGCAAACTGTGGAACCAAATAAATAAGAGGCATAAAACGTTTATTAGTGAAACCAATAAGAAAGCTTGGAAGCACGGCATTATACCTTGATGTAAAATAAAATAAATAAATTACACAAAGTTTAAATAAAGTAAAAAATCAGCAAACACTGTTAAACCAAATTAATAAGAAACTAATGTAAAATAAAAATTAAATAAATAAAAACTTCCAAAATCACCTTAGATAAACGGCAAGAGTCAACAGGCAAAATCCAAAATATTGCCAAACAGGCGTTTTTGTATTTCATTTCGAAACTAAATCTTCCGCCATCATCTTGTCTTTCTCACCTCGCTCTTCTTGTCAGTCAGCTCGATTCATGCCGAGTTCAGAATTCATGATTTTAGCCCCGATTGTCACTCGCTGACAGGTTTTATGAAATCGCCAACAATTGCCCAGACTCAACTTTGGCCACCTTGAATGGCCAAGGGCCGTCCAAAAGACCACATGACTGACAGCTAAAGCAGTCAATCATGTTTCGTTTTGTTCTGTATCATGTTTAGGGGCGTGGAAATGTCGCCACAATAACAGGCCGGTGTGTAAAACTCTCGGACATATTTTAAAGTTTCTATGCCGCGAACTTTAAAATTTTCACATACTTTTGAAACTTACTTTTAGTTGATCCTGACAAGCCCTCGTCATCAGTTGTAAACTTGAAAGCTTTCTTCTTTCACGAGGGGGTTTGGCACCACGGCATCTTTGTTTTTAGGCAGAACGTTAAAGAACGTGACACACAAGTCTCCCGGAAATCCTGTATAATTCAACCAACCTGATGACGACTTTCAAAACTCCTGAAGTGTTTCCAGATAAGTGTGCCATATGCATCAGACGTTTAGCCAATGTTCCATGGGCGTGACGTCTGAGGCTGAGACTACACAGAACCGATCACCGCGAGATGCATGCCTTTAGAAAAGTGTCCGAGTTACGTCCGACTTGCTCCAATGTCATGCTGAAGTGTGCCAAAAAACTCTCTCAACGGCGAGGCAGCTGTGTCGGACAAAGATCCAAGGGGCGGGGTTGGATCCACATCCAGGGGGCGGAGATTGATAGGTTTAAGGGTGGAGATGGGTAGGTTTAGGTCTATGTAAGGTGGGAAGAGTTGTATCTAGATCCAACTCCGCCCCTGGATCTTGTGTTCTGCAGTGAGGACCATCTCGTGTCGGATTGTGTAGTCGAGCTCAGTTGCTCTCCACCGACTGTGCTGACCAAAAGCATGATGGGAAACGACTGGCTGATGACACAGATTAATGCTCATTGGTTCAGACAACCGCGATGTTGTGTTCTCATCTAAAATGTTTTATTTTTTATCTGTTATGTATCTAAATTATGTATGAATATTCCCAAACACTATTACAGAGCGATGTGATTGTCATTTTTCTATAAAAATCTAAAATACATGTTTTCATTAAAGTAATAATTAATTACAAATATGGCTTTTGTATGGAATTAAATAACAAGCTCTTTGAGTGTCTTGTTCATCATATTTATTTATTTAGGTATCTGTTCACTTCGAGAGGTCAGAACTGTCTGTCTTGACTGCACTTATTTCACTTCTCCCCTCACTGCAGCCGCCTACACTCGCCTACATTTCAGGCGAGGCGAAGCGCATCTCAAAGAAGCCTTATATCAGCGTGATATTGCATTATTTCCTTATCACTTCTCGCGTGCGTTTGGTTGTGAAACGTAGCTTGCGGATCAGACACACAGTTGCCGATGATTCTTCCTATTGTAAAGTCATGCAGTGTGTAGCCTCCTGTCGCCGATCCATCGTGCAATGTGAACACAGCAGCAACTGAATGCTACCCTAGATAGTCATGCAGCGTTAAAACAACGGTGATCCGACAACTTTGCTTACTTTCAGCAAATGTTTCTTCGTGAACTCTCCACGACTCTGTGATTCGTTTACAAACAAAATCCCCAGACATGGGGCCCAGTCTTCATACGTCGCTTAATACATCCTAGATCAAATGGCACATCCAAGATGATCTTATCGCGTTAATCATGATCTGGCTTCGAACGCACCTGTTGTTGATGATTAATATGGCTGGATTGGGTTATCTGAGATAATTGCGTGTTCATGGCTTGGTCTAAAAGGGGCTATGTATCAATACTCAAAACCACGATCAGCAATGCAGTGATTGGCTGGCAGCAAGACAGCAACGTAATGATATCATATAATTAAAAAAGACACCTGACGAAAAACTTGTCAAATTTCTGGGCTTTTATGAGGAAACAGGCAGGCAAGCAAACAAAACTACATAAATGTTATAATAGATTTTTTTTTTTTTTTTTACATGATTCCCAATTATTTATATTCACGATTTCTAATATTTGTACAGGCTTTACATTTTTATTTTAATGTAGAAATTAGCAAATCATTTAATTTTATATTTGAAACTGATTTGTTACATGACAGCATTAATTAAAGTTTCATAAGGGTCAAGATCATGTTATCAGCATCTCATGCGCTCCATCAAGCCACTCCCATAATAGTTCTGTCAGTCATTACTCAGATTAATGCACGACTCTACATCACCTGTATAGCATGTGTGTAAGACTCGGTTACACTTTATTTCGATAGTCCACTTTAGACATTCTAATAACTATAAGTAACTTTGTAACTACATGTCAACTAATTCTCATTAATTTGCAACTACATGTCTACTAACTCTCAGAGTAGACTGTTATGTTAGGTTTAGGGTTAGTAAAATAAGTTGACATATACTTGCAAAGTTTCTCATAGACAGTATGTTATGTTGTGGACCCATCAAAATAAAATGTTAGAAGATATTAAGCAGACAGTCTACTAATACTCTAATGAGTGTGAGTTGACATGTAGTTGTAAAGTTACTTACTGTTAGTAGAATGTCTAAAGTAGACTATCGAAATAAAGTGCTTCCTAATACAATTAATGAAGTAATTATTTTCTGATGAATAAATCTTTTAATGAGTAAACCTGACTGTGTCTATTAACCTATAGACTACACAACATTGTTATGTTATTTTCAAATTAATTTTTAAATTAGTATTTATCATTATTGTGCCTGGATCAGCAGGGTACTCTTGTAATAAAGTAGCTGTGTTTTGGACAGATTTTTAGAATAAATTTTGTTTAAGATGCAATCTAATCCTGTTTACATGAAATAAGCCCGCTCCCCAGCAGGTTTAAGCTTACGGACCAGATGCTATGACAGCAACTCCGGGGGGAGCTTCAGAGAACCAAACAATCCAAGATCACGCAAAATAGTCAACAATCAAATCCAGCTAACTGAGTTAGCGACGTACGAAGAACGGGCCCATGATCTGGGATTCCATTAAAAATAAACTATCCACTTGTTCCTTAGACTGGGAACCTTCTGATATGTGTACAAAGACTCAAATGAGCTATTTAACCTGTTAAACACATCAAAGCGAACGTTCTCACTCCATTTGTCCTATTGACGACAGACTCATGCATGTGGACTGTGTCAGAAAGCGAACGCACATCTGTAAACTGTATCCAGTGTGGATAACAGCAATGATTGTAATTTCTATTTGCTTTTGATGCAATGCAACACTTCCATTCAGCGTAATCAAGTGTCAGCCGTTAAGCGGCTGAACACCAGTGGGCGGAGCCTATGGTGAGAGGATTACTTGCACTGGAGGCGGTCATATGCAAACGACTGTGCCCGGGTGATGTCACCTGGCACCTCGGATCCAAACGAGCCATTTTCTGAGGGTTATTACATCAATACTTGTTTTATTGATGATGAGGACATTTTAAGTTATGAAACTTGCAGGATGTATCAAGCATACAAAGACCTCTTCTATGTCAAAAGATCAAGGGAAATTTGGTTTCTCATGTCATAACCCCTTTAAGGAAATAATGTCTTTCTCTGTCTGCTGTCAGATTACACTTTAAATGTCTTTTTTCAGATAACCGAAAAATTTTCTCAATTGTTCTTGGAATGTAGCTAATACAATTGCGTAGTTTCAACCAGTAAAATTAACTTTTTATTTTCTTACTCTGACAAATCTGGCTCATTTGTACAGAATAGTGAATTACTCCTTATTGTTTCTGTACTTCCTGACTTCTTTTTCTATGCAGCTTGTGGTAATCGCCAGCATTGTTACCTCCGGTGAATTGAGATATGATGACTATGTTTTCCCTTCCTGGTCAAATACGGTGGGCTGGTTCATAGCCTTGTCCTCCATGCTGTTTGTACCGATCTACGCCATCTACAAATTCCTTACCTTGCCAGGCACCTTCAAGGAGGTTAGTAAACACACATTTGTCTTAAGGCATACATCAAGTTATAAATACTATAAATTTGTCCTCCAAATATGGTTTAATGCAGCAGATACACACAGACATACACAAACACAAGCACACACTAGCAAGTGACACATTTATAGTTGAAAAAGGAAACAAAGACAAAAGAAAATAAAAAAAAATATGTATACATTTGTTTTTAGAGTACACTGTTTCATAGCTAGTTCTTAGGAAATAAGAAAAATAAAACTTAGAATTATATTTTAAATAATCTTATATTAAGACAGATTATGTTAGGTGTTATATTCATACACCATTTTCACTCCAGCAGAGCTAACATTTAGCAGATTCCTTGTTTCAATCTCATCATACGTTGAATGACCTCAGTAAATCTGTCCATGACTTAAATCTGCTTTATGACTTTGTGTGGTCCTAAAACTGAGAGATGTTTTCATTTCTAAATGCGCCACTTCCCAAAGCCACAAACATGCTACTAACATCTGGCTCAGTGCTTGCATACTCATATTTTCCACAAGCCGCATGATATCTTAAATGGCTTCAGAGATCATCTAACATATGCAGAATAAAATGCCATATTGCCATCTGTTTCTGAGCCGATAATGAAGTTTTTGTTTAAATTGTGGTTCATTATTGCTGTGTGTTTACTTCTGCTAGTTCACTTTTGGTTTTAATGTCCATTGCAGAGGACAGCATACTGCATTACTCCAGAACATGAACATCACATGGTGAAGGAGGGTAATGTTAGGCAGTTCAAGGTAAGACAATGCATAAGGTACAATTATAGCTTACCGATATTTCTTTGAAGAGAATTGCATGTCACAGAGAAACATCCTCACAGTTTTTCTGTTGTACGTTTGGTCTTGTTTTTTTGTTTTTTTTTTCAGCTCAGACATTGGTTATCCATCTGATGAAGGGGTCAGGTGGGAGTGCCCTCTCAAATGCTACTTGAATGCTGGAGAAGATATGGTGTGAGAGAGAGAAAAGTTTCTGCGAAGGTCTTTTACCATTTGAAAAGTGTCCCCTGAGAAAAGGACAGAATGAAGCAACGGCTTTGTGCATTTCCCAGCCACACACTGTACTGTCCAGTCTGCTCCATTTGTGTTCAGTGGTTGACTAGACCTTTTTATATTGTAGGGCAAAATAAATGTCGCACCTGTACTTCCTTTTAAATCATACCCTTAGGTTTTAGTCCGAACTCTCAAAAGACTTCAAAATACTTTAATTTGGGAGTAAAACTGGTATGTTTTACATTGTTTTTCTTTTGTAATATTTTTGTTTTATTTGTTTTATTTTTTGGTCTTTGTGTGTGAAAATGTAAGCAGAAAAACACTCTGAGGCTATATTATTCTGTATGGCTGGGAGTATGTGGGGGTGCAAGTTGTAGAGGTTTAGGGAACACACTGAGAAATGGATACCCCCTTGATGTTCCAGGAAATCTTTCATCCCATATAACAGGTTTGGTGCGTTTTGAGTCATTGCTACAGTACATGTTAGAGCGCAGCTGTGAGTTTCCCACATTTTACCTTGTTTCCCAAGAATGGTTTGGTTTTGCAACAGCTGGCTTACATCAAGGGTCCACCAAGCATTTTTCAAGCACATCTTTTCCCTTTTTGACACACCTCACAAAGCAGACATACACCACTGTGTCAGTGCCTTATCTAACCATAAACTTCCTGTCATTAAGTAATTCATCCACATGAAGACAGTGCAGGGACATGCTTCATGACTAAAGCATCTCATTGAGAGAGAGTTACAATTAACTCCATGCCAAGGGATGCTCAATTTACACTCATAGCTTTCAAAATGAACTGAGATCCAATGATCTGCCTCAAGTAGAGCTTACGAGCTCTTCTTTTGTCATAGATCAATATTAAAGAAAATAGATTTTTAGTGTTTCGAGTCAATGGATCAACATTTTATGTTTTACTTATGGCCTTGGATCAGAGCAACAATTATTGTTGTGACAAATTCGCTACCTTGAACAAGAATTTTTTGCCCCTTCAAGAGATTCAAAAGCATCAGATCAAAGACAAAGAACATTACATTTTAAACTCAAGAAAGTCCAGTTGACCATGTAAAGCAGCAATGTTCAAATACACTAGACAGGGGTTTATCTTATTTAATTTGAATTCTGTTTGACATGACATTGAAAATCTATTTACACTGTACACTAACGATTCAATTAATTTAGCTTTTGTGGTACAATCATCATGTGGTCCCTTTGAGCATTTCACACCTTGTATGGAGTGAGTGTGTGTGTGTGTGTGTGTGTGTGTGTGTGTCTGTGGGTGTGTGTGTGTGTGTGTCTGTGTGCGAGTATAGCTAACAGATTAGGTCTCTTAGGTTTTCAAACTAGTCAAAATCAATAGTCTATGTGGTTGTCTTTGTCTCAAGATGACGCATACATTTTGTGGTTCACTGTGGCTTTTTCGCTTGAAGGAAATGTTTTAACATTTTAAAGTGTCAAAATCAACTCCAATTATGTTGGTTTGTGTTTTATTTATTTTGTGTAGAATCATTTGTAATACAAAAAAATGACAGAAAACATGATCACTGGTAGGAAGCAGGCAACATATGTGGATTACGACATATAAAGAGATACAAATATATTCTTCTGTTATATATATAATATTGTATGTATCAAATTCTTTATAAAACGTGAATGTAAAACGTTTTAAGCAAAGTGTCTACTGTTATATCATGCTGTGTGATGTCGGTAAAGATATAAATATTCAGAAATGTATTATTCCGTGTAACCAGGGGTGACATAACCACGCGAATGTAAACGGAGCAGCTCTGGCATTTCTGAGTGATGCTTACAAAATAATGTGTACAACTACAAAACTGTCCTTTTGATTGTAAGTGACAAATATATATGAAAAAGTTCAAATATGCACACTATAACAATAAAGTCCTTTCCAGTACACACACACACACATAGACGTCAGTGATGGTCTGTTCTTGATAGAGCATTTTCTGTTAAGGTTTTGTTTTTACCACACAAACGTGACAGTGCTCATCATTTTCTGACCCTTGGTCATATTGATAAATAGACTACAAAAGTGTTGTGTTCTGCTGAGCACAGGCTGACAGTGCTGTTTTCTCTGTCTCAATGGCATTCTGCTTTTTGTTTGTGTCTCTTTGCTGGATGTATAGTATACTGAGCCTTAGCTACACTGATGCCGAGCCTGTGTCCCCTCTCTCGCACAACACATTAATTCATAAGCTGGAAGATTCTCCTCTTCTCTCTGTCAGTACATTCAATGAAAGTTAGGGCTATAAGGGTTGTCAGATCCATTGTGGGACTCATGATATCCACTGAACAGTATAAGAGTCAGTTCAGCTGTTTTGAACAAATATTTACAGACACTAGGCCAACCATTTTTATGAACCAGTCTTGATTTTTTTAAAAGCTGACCATGTATTAATCCTCTTTAGCATATATATGCTCATTGACTGCTTAATCAGTTAGACCTATAAAGCCTACTGTATGATATATGATAGAAAAATGTCTAAGGCCTCAAAATTATAAACATGATCAAAACTTTGGTGATAGTTCAAACTTTTTTTAGTAAGTAAGAGGCCTCTTAATGTAATTCTAAACATTTTTTGCTGTGAAATATTTGCTTTGAATTTTTATGGAGTAAACAAAAAAACATAAAAACGTTTTTTTATATTATTAGCAATAGTTAAAGATAAACACTTACTAGACTGAAGCAACTTAGGTTTTCTTGATTATCCATAAATAATTTTTTTAGAATAATCAAGTTAAAATGTGAGTATCAAATATAATACACCAGGCTTCTGAGGAAAGTTTATCTCTTAATCGTCATTGTACTGCATGCATTATATGTTTTCCCCCAAAATTAAAATTACGGAGCTTTGATTGTAAAACTAAAATCATAAAACTAAAATATCATCTGATTATATCTGACATATTATTTGGAAATATAGATTGACAAGTGATATTTATCAGAAGCTATCAGAATTTCATCTTC
>JAUZSZ010000095.1:19400950-19411233 GCA_034780575.1 Labeobarbus marequensis | reverse complement strand
CTAACTGGCTTATCTCTTACTAATCTCATATATGAAATTGTTTTGTAGATTTATCAAGATCTGGAACAGAACTAATAAATAGGTACAGTATAAAGGCAGTCATTGATCCACTTTGAAGCCTACTGAGGGGTCATCTAAAGCACATGTGATAATCAAGCTCTCAAAACCTGCCAACATGGTAACAATTACACTAACATTCAAAAGTGTGGGATCAGTATGAGTTTTTTTAAAAGAAATTAATTTTATTCAGCAAGAATGCCTTAAATTTATCAAAGGTGACAAAGACGTATAATGTTAAAACAAATGAAGTTCTTCTGAATTCTAAGAATCCTGAACAAAATGTATCAGTTTCCACAAAAATATTAGGCGGCACAACTGTTTTCAACACTGATAATAATAAGAATTTCCTGATCAGCAAATCAGCATTTAGAATGATTTCTGAAGGATCATTCTTGCCATCAAATAAATAAATTACATTTTAAAATACAGTATATTCAAATAAAAATCAGTTATTTTATGTTGTAATACTATTTCCCAGTATTACTGTTTATTGTTTTTTTCTGTCAAGGTATTCAAAGATACAGTACAGAATTATGAAAGAAAAAATTACATTAAATTCAACCGGCTTCATATGCATTTCAGGATTGTAGTGCTTACAGAACGTGAATGATCTACCATAAAGAGAAAATAGAAAGGAAAAAGAAGAGAGAACAGAACTGCAATAAATATGAAAACAAACCAGCAGGGCAAAGTACTATAGTGACTTTGCACAGTTACAAGACTAAATTTATAATACTTATGTATGATAATATCTGTTATGTTATTACTAATTCTCAGAGGCCAAAAATTATTTCCGCTTTCTCCATAAAATAGCCGCCTTTTGATTTTTTGATTTTAAATAAAAGGTAAGTGTTTCCATCTTATATTGTATTACAATTGCTTTTCAGTCTTCTAGAGTGGATGGATTAAGTTGAAGCCTTTTACAAGTAATAACCATTTTAGTTGCAACAGGAATGTTGTCATAGATACGTATAATTTGTGTCATGTAAATCCAGGTTTCACAAATATAACATGAAATTGAAATGGGATATTAATCTTCAATATGGCCTCTAATGTCCTATGTATGTTTTTCTAAAACGGCTGAATGACTGGACATACCAAGAATATATCGTGATGATTTATCTTATTTCACTATAGCACTTTTTGCAGGAATATATATATATATATATATATATATTTTTTTTTCCTTACCAGTCACAAACTATTGTGAGTGTACAAGACAGTAGTGCACCTGTTTAGATAAAGCAACTCTTGATGTTGCAAGGCATATGAACTTATTACCTTTGTTTACGTGGTTTTAAATTATTATTTGAAAATATTGTTTGCTTCATTCCACTATTATTTGCTTCATCTCATGTTTACAATAATCATCATCACAATAACAAACACAAGCCACAAAAAAAAACACAGTCAATCATCATAAAACACTCAACAGCACACATATCTCAACAGTTGGTACATGAAACATGCCAAGGGTAACAATCAACTATAATAATAATTTTAAATAGAGGAACAAATTCATCCTGACATCACACGATAACAGGTTACTAAACAAGATAATTTCAATGAGGTAAATAAAACCTGTAAAGGGAAAAACAATGCAACAGCCTACCATTAACCATTAACGCCACAGTACATGCTAAGCACAGTTTAGGCTTTTTCAGTGTATAGGCCTTGTGTTGATTTGACTTGTATCTTAAAGTATATTGTATTTTTAAAAAACTATGATCATTAATAACAGTCTGTTAATTATTTGCAGTGCATTGTTTTCATATAGTGCTTTTGAGTATATATTTTATCTGTCTTTTACTAATGATTCTAATTGTTGGAACTTCATCAGTTCAGTACAGATTCTTCTCCCTTGTAAATGCACATCGAGCCCTCTTACATTCTGTTCTCCCAGCAGGGTCCAATTCCACAAACTTATTCACCTGTACTCATCTAATTCAGAAAGTCTATTACAGTAATGGGCTATTGTGTAATAAATTCTCATGAAAAAGGGGTAAAACAGACAGTCCACACCTTTTGTTTTTAAAGGCTGAAACAGTTAAAGCCATCGATAGTCCTAAAATGAAACATGTATAACTGGTAAGTATTAATACAACGTGAAAAGTCAGTAAATTCCCAAGTCTCCTAATTACTACTGTTGACTGTTCTTAAGATACTCACTGGAGCTGTTTACTTGTAAAGAAAGATCGAGAGAGGGATGTGTCTTTGCAGGACAAACAGAGTGGGTTAAACGGTTATCTTGTTTATGAGCACAAAGGATAGTCTCAAAACACTAATAGGCCTACAAGACTTCACAGACAAAGGTACACATGAGTGAACACGCATGCTGTTAACAATGAACTTACAGTACACACTGGATTTTATTACTACAATCATGTCAAGCAACCAAGTATGCCATCATAACACATTACCTACATTGCCAAAAAAAAGGGCTAAATCGACCTAAACAGCATGACTTTGACTCATAATGAAGACTTTAAATATTTATTAAATGGGATGTTTGCCAGCTAGTTCATTTCTTCCGGATGTTAATCAGCTGTTGCATTTTCCAACACAAAGTGGTTTTGTCTTTTCAAAATATTCCACTTTGGAGGTAAATCGCTATTTTCAGAAAAGCTGGTCTACCTTTGGGCTTTTGTCTGAACAAGAGTTTACAGATGTTTGAACAGAGCTGTTTTCTACAGCTGGTTACCAAATGTGCCTGAGTCTTCCCTTGTACTGTTCAATAATAGCATATGTGTGTGATGTTTTACGATTGTTGAAAATGAATGACTGTGTAGCATCTAAAAATATGACTATACAATCCTTACTGTAAATAAGTAATGTTCTTGTCCACTTGATTTAAATGTTGCTACGGTACGCCTGTCAAGTCACTCGGTTCACTCTAAACACCACATGAATGAGGTTAGTAATTTTGGCTTTGATCTGCAGCTTTTGGCACAGTCTTGTTAACGTGTTCAGACCTGCCGCCATAAAGCTCCAGCTTCCCCCTCCTGCAGTTACACAGCAAGACATTCTCTGTGGGGGCTGTCAAGCCATTTCTATTAAGCATTGTGTAGAAACAATCCGGTAAACATATCAGTTCCTCTCAAACTTTTCTTGCTCAGGAAACAAATTGTTAACATCTTTGAAGCGTTTAAAAACGATCAACATTTTATTTCACAGATTGACAGAAGAAAACTTTTTCACGAGTAACGCTAGATGGCAGCATTTGACCATTTACTTCTTGTTTGTTTCCACAGTTACGTTAGGTTATTGATTGGAGACCACTGGTGAAGATTCTATATTTAAAATTTGAGTTGTATTTACTAAATACTTTTAAAATACATTTTAGTATGTCATAGTATTTAGCATGTCTTTTGTCCAAAATACTGAGACCTAAAAGCAGTGAACATGTTCGGTGTCACAAATGCAGGCTACTTATTTGATTAGTGACCAAATAAATAGTTAGTTTAAATATTCGTTTGAGATCCCAGATTCATTTGGATCCCAGATTTTCTCAGATAATAATGATAATATTCAAATATATTATTCCATCACTGGAGAATAGCTATTCCGTTTTCTGCATTTTATTAGTTGTTTAAAATGTGTTAACATTCTGGATTAATAGTTTTATGGAAGGCCCTGCTCACATATTGAATCTCTTGTGTGTAGCAGTGTTTCTGATTTATCAGTGGATGCTTTTTTAACCTGAGGGTCAGTATGTGTGTGTGTGTGTGTGTGTGTGTGTGTGTGTGTGTGCTCATGCACACATTTTACCAAATGTACCACTGGCAAGGGTGTGTGTGTTTGTGTGTAAATTCTGATCCCCCCTGCTCTCTCAGTAACAGTTAATAGTTTACATTGACCTGGATATAGACAGTGTGCTGCCTGCCTAGACAAACATGCTGATCCACAACACTGCTCATACAAACTCTATCTATAATGGCAAATTAATCCTGGACACAGGTGAGTTAGACCTATAGCAAGCAAACTGCAAAGGCAGAGATTTCAGTTTAATCTTGACTTCACACCAGTTACTATCCTTTTTTATTATGTATTTGTGAGCAAGTATATGCTATATGGTTACATTTATGAACTAATTAATTGCAAATTCGGTGATGTAGACTAATGTTGGAAGGAATGTCAGTTTCTGAAATATCACCTCCACTGTTCTCTTCCGTTTCTAATGTCTGACTTCTACCCTCTGTTGAGCAAAAACAAAACAAAACAAAACAAAAAAACACTAAATCTGCACAGTATTCAATGTGGGTGTCAGACTCTAGTGCAAAATGTGTCTAAGTAGGATACAGATATACAGGCCAAACTGCAAAATTATGATGAACTTGACAAATTATTATCTATCACAGTATGCATTATTAAGACTGGCACTATATTTGAGTGCCTTTAGCGGTGTTTGTATTGACGTTTGTTTTGAGAGCAGAGAGTGTGAGGACACAATACAATCAAACCGATTAAGTGTTCAGATTCAGTGACCTGATTAAAGGGCATAATAATAACACTAAAAATGGTTTCATTTCTTTCTTTTTCTCTCTTTCTCTCTCTGGTGAAGAAAAATCCCTTTATCAGTTGACTGGGCAGTGAATATTAAACCAATCTAGATAAAATAACTCATATTTGCGTGATGATACAATTTATGGAAAAACATAATAAAAGCAAATTAAAGCAAGTTAAGAATTATAAAATATTGGTTTAAAATAAATAAACATAAAATAAAAAGCTAACGGACACCATATGCACCCACTGGATTGATGTATATTTCTGTTAAATCCAATAATTGTCATCCCCCTGCAGGTCAAGGCAATCATAAAGAAGACAGTCCTTTCCTCAGCAGTTCAGACTCAGCATCGAAGAGGAATGACTACTACGACAAAAACTTGGCCCTGTTTGAGGTTCATTTTTAATTTTGATTTACTTCTCTTTGTAATTCTCTTTGCTCTTTTGTTGGATTTGATTGCTTCTGTTGTCCTCATTTGTAAGTCGCTTTGGATAAAAGCGTCTGCTAAATGTAAATGTAATATTTCCCACTAAATTTATAATCTAAAGTCTCAATAACATTCCCAAATTCAACATTTAAAAAGTAGAATAGTTTTCATGTTATGTCATGTGGTGAATTATGTGCTGAGGTGTATCGTTCCATAGGAAGAGCTGGATATCCGACCGAAGGTCTCATCTCTTCTCAGTCGGCTTATCAGTTACACAAATGTTACTCAGGGAGCCAAAGAACATGAAGAGGAAGAAAGTGCTGATGCATCCAGAAGACAAATGCCCAAGGTTATAAAGTGTTATTTTCACAATATTATATTTTCACTCTAACCAAAACATCTGCAACAATGTTGTTCTGAAAGACTTTTCTCTCTTCTGCTTTGTTTTCTCTAGTCTCCAAATATGGGCACACTGATGGGAGTGTACCTGCCATGTCTGCAGAACATCTTCGGTGTGATTCTCTTTCTGCGTCTCACCTGGATAGTAGGAACAGCAGGTGTCGTCCAATCCTTTCTGATCGTTCTCATGTGCTGTTCCTGTGTGAGTTACTGCAGACACATCCTCACCTTCACTCCTACTTTTGCTTTTCCTTGTCTGTCCTGTAAACAAGCAGCCTAACATTTTTTAAGCAGTTTGACATATCCAAAACAAGATACAGACAGCATGTCAAATAATATAAAGCAATAGAAATAGTAAACCAGTGAATAAAAGTTAACCCTGACAATTTAACAGTAGTTGGCAGAGTGTGAAAAAAGTGTTCAATAGCCTGATTAAAAAAAACGGTTGCGCATGGCTAAATTCTCTGGTTCTTCTGTCGGACAGCAGTGTAACATAGGTTGTGTGAAATCCTTTATTTGTGTGCTTTTCTCATACAGCGTGTCTGAAATAGCATTTTTAGGCATGCAAACTTATATGAACTTAAATAGCAAGCACATGCTACATTACATTAAAACCTATTATGTATTAGCCTGGAAAACATGCATTAAATTCATTTGAGATTACATGAATCAAACGGATTACACAAATCTACTTCATTTATTAGATTTAGTTGCTATTTTACTTTCACTGGCTAACCCTCAAATCTGTTATTGATTAGTAAGGCAGGCAGTGTGTGAACTGTAACTCTGCCATTAGTTCACATAGTGAGTTTGATATGTGGAAAGCAGGATAATGTTTAACATAAAATAAAATTAAAAAATTTATGATTGTTTGTTTGTTTGTTTGTTTGTTTTAACAGACAATGTTAACGGCAATCTCGATGAGTGCCATAGCCACAAATGGTGTAGTTCCAGGTAATTTTAAATGTTTATACTCCTTTGTATTATAACATTGTACACTGTACAAGAAATATCAGTACTGAAGGTTTTAGTTTAGGTTTTGATCTAATTATGATTATTTCCTTTTTTAAATTGGCAGCTGGTGGGGCCTATTTCATGATATCTCGGTCTCTGGGCCCTGAGTTTGGTGGTGCAGTTGGTCTCTGTTTTTATTTGGGCACAACCTTCGCTGCTGCGATGTACATACTGGGAGCAATTGAAATATTTCTGGTCAGTCTCCTTTTATTATGACAACACACACACACACACACACACACAATGATCCAAACCCCAAAATGATCCAGCTCTGAAAATAATCATTCATCAACTCTTATTGTCTACAGAAATACCTGATTCCTCAGGCTGCCATATTCCATCCCGCAGATATTCATGCAGGGAGTGGTGCGATGCTGAATAACATGCGGGTGTACGGCACAATATGTTTGAGCCTTATGGCTGTGGTTGTCTTTGTGGGGGTCAAATATGTCAACAAATTTGCTTCCCTTTTCCTGGCCTGTGTCATAATCTCCATTGTTTCCATCTATGCGGGAGCTATCAAATCCATCTTCCACCCTCCTGAGTTTCCGTAAGTCTTTCAGTAATATGTTTAAAGTCAATACATAAAATTTAATATTTGGATTATGATTGGAATGTGCCAAAAGAGTGTGCCAATTGCTTTGATTTATATATTATACATAATAGTCTTATATTAAAGTATAAAGTCTGTTTATAGCTTCATTTTTCTTAATAGTTCAAAAATGAACTGAGATTAACTTATTTTTCATTTATTTTCAATAGTTTACACGGTTTTCTTATGATGCAGAATGACAGTATAAATTGATACAAATAAGTATATCAAATTGTATATTAAATTGTCTAGGATCTGCATGTTAGGAAACCGCACACTGGTTCGTGATTTGTTTGATGTCTGTGGGAAGACAGTAGTTGTCGGTAATGACACGGTTCCCAGCCAGCTCTGGAAGAACTTCTGCAGCTCTGAGAATTCCAGCAGTGCTCATTGTGATGAGTACTTCCTCCAGAACAATGTTACAGAGATCCAGGGCATTCCTGGGCTGGCCAGTGGCATCATTAAAGGTAAGGACACATATGGTCCACAGCATGTCATCTAGGTCCAAAAAGAAAGAAAAACTTACAGATAAGAAAATTATAACATACATTTAAAGATGGTGAAAAAGGCTTTCCTTTTTGTAGGCCCTTGCTATTTATAAAATGTATATGTAGCTTTGTACATTTTATTTCATTAGAACTTCTTTGTGCATGTGTGTGTGTGTGTGTGTGTGTGTGTGTAGAAAACATGTGGGGGGATTACATGGAGAAAGGGCAGATACTTGAAAAGGCAAGTCTGTCCTCTGTTGATGTCCATGGCTCAATGGAGACCTTTGGCTTCTATGTGTCTGCTGACATCGCCACGTCCTTCACCCTCTTAGTGGGAATCTTCTTTCCTTCTGCCACAGGTAAAACTCATCTGTCCTCTTTGACTAAGAAATATATTTATTTATTACACAACTCCCTGTAATGATTTATTCTGATAGGACAATCATGGAATCCAGCATTGTAATATTAGGTGTGTTCGACTTTATGCTACATGCAAAATTCAAACATTTGGTTATCTGATTAATATTACTACATATAACCCCTTTTGTTATATGTAGACAAAAAAGACTAAAAAAAGAAAGTATATACAAATTGTACAAGTGTCACTATCAGAAGCAGAGAGTATCTCTTTTCAGTTGCTCCTTCAACTGTAAGCAGCAAATCTGTTAAAGCACAGTTGATATAGAACAGCTAGCACCATATTTTATTTCTGATGGGAATGAGAACGAGGCTGTGATGGATAGAAGTGCAGTGCATTCAATGGATTGTACTGTTGCTTAAAAACAAATGAGAAAATCTTGAATGTTAATGTCTTGAAATTCAGTATTTTGTCTCTCTATATCTCTGAGACAGGCATTATGGCAGGATCAAACAGATCTGGAGATCTAAGAGATGCACAGAAGTCTATACCAATAGGGACAATCCTGGCTATTACAACTACCTCTCTTGTCTGTATCCTTTTTGCTGTTGGTACTGATATTATGTTTAAAACAAGAATTTAACCATTACTCTTATTGACAGTGTGTTATTTACAACTCATTTTTTATTTTTGTGTTATAAAACCTTTTTTTGTCAAGAGCATTTTTATGTAGCATTCAAAGTTCCATAGGATTCCCTGACTCCATTGACAGACTTCAGCTCTGTGGTTCTATTTGGGGCCTGTATTGAGGGTGTGGTGCTGAGAGATAAGTAAGTAATCTATAGATTACAAATACAGCATTTTTAGATGGAAACAAGAATGTTGTGTCTCATGTGTTCTTGCGTATCCCTTCTAGGTTTGGAGATGCCGTCAGTAAAAACTTGGTGGTTGGCACACTGTCTTGGCCCTCTCCCTGGGTCATTGTGATTGGCTCCTTCTTCTCCACAGTGGGTGCAGGACTTCAGTCCCTCACAGGAGCTCCTCGCCTCCTGCAAGCCATTGCTAAAGATAACATCATTCCTTTCCTTAGAGTAAGAGATCTCCTGATGTATGATTTAAAAGAATACATCAAATAAACACCCCACATCTTTTTCCACCATGGGGGTTTACTTAATTACAATCTCAAATCAAGTACACACTACAGAATAACAGCATGCTTAGCTTTTATCTGTGGATCGTAATGTATTGTAGAACTACTGTGTTTTGAAACTTCAAACATGACTGATGAAGTTGAGAAGAATTTCAGTAAATGGAGCTCCTGGAATATATTTACTTCCTTTTCTGGAATGCCAAACCACAAAAGCCATAAAAGAAAGCATTTGCATGTCATATGTAAAATGTTTTTCCTAAAATGTAAATATGTGATGCTAACAGCTGACTGCTGCTTTCTGTCCCTGTGTGTCCATGTGTTTGCACAATCACAGATTTTTGGACACGGTAAAGCTAATGGAGAGCCCACATGGGCCCTGCTGCTAACTGGACTCATAGCAGAGCTCGGCATCCTCATTGCATCACTGGATATGGTCGCTCCTATTCTCTCCATGTGAGGACAAAGCACAAATATACACACAGATACATCACTGTCACACAAAATAAATGATCAAAATCGCATAATATGATGTCATTTTTATATTGAATGTTGCATGTTAATGCAATTATATATTATTTTTATTTAATCATTTTCTATTCTGTAAAAACATACAGTAAATTATATTGTAAATAGATCCTACTGGTAAAATGTAGGATAGAGATCAATTTACCGTTGCTTCTTATGAAACTTGCAGGGTCGGTACAAACAGCACATATGTTTCCATGTTCTTGTCACTGCCATCAACTCACAGCAGTCCTGATATTCAGCCAGAAATAAAGATGTTTATTCATGTTTTATGATGTCAATTATGTTTTTTATATTATGTTTTTTTCACCTAAACTGTCATTGCATATATTACATGACACTTATTTTAATATGTATATATGTTTGTTCACCTTACAGGTTTTTCCTGATGTGTTATCTTTTTGTAAACTTGGCATGTGCAGTACAAACACTTTTAAGAACGCCCAACTGGAGACCTCGGTTCAGATACTACCACTGGTAAGTGTGCGTTTAAATTGTGTTTACATACATTCATATGTATCATATTTGTGCAAATCCTGAGAACTTCTCTTGTAATCACATTTGAATTCAGGTCAAACATGATCTCAAAACTCACTCTCATTCAGCCCTTGATATTCACTTTACACTTCTTGCAGATATTTAAAAAGATATGCTCTCTGTTCTCTCCCTCTCAGGGCTCTTTCATTTCTTGGCATGAGTATGTGTTTAGCCCTTATGTTTATCTCCTCTTGGTACTATGCCATTGTAGCGATGGGCATTGCTG
>JAUZSZ010000095.1:19337340-19349894 GCA_034780575.1 Labeobarbus marequensis | reverse complement strand
GAATTTCTTTGTTCTGCCAAACACAAAGGAAGATATTTTGAAGAAAGTTTGTAACCGGGCTGTTTTGGGGCACCATTGACTTCCACAGTAGTAAAAAATACTATGGAAGTCAATGGTGCTCCAGAACTGCTCTGTTTCCCACATTCTTCAAAATCTCTTCCTTTGTGTTCAGCAGAATAAAGACATTCATACAGGTTTGGAACTACTTGAGGATAGGAAAATTATAACAGAGCTTTGGGTGAACTATCCCTTTAATGGCTCCCTTGCAATGTCGCCACCTGCAGGTGTAACAATGTACAAAGCTAAAATAAGTATCGAATATATGTAAACGTCCATAAAATTGTGAAAAGCTGACAGAGGGGCCCACAAGGTCATCCGTCACATTTATTGAACCCGCAGAAGTGAGCTGAACTACTTTCATGCCAATTCATGAACGATTTAATTTGCATATGTCACGTGACAAATGAACTACTTCCAAGTGGTGAAGTAATTTTTATTTTTATTTTTTCTAATTTGGGATTTGATAAAGATTTTGCAAAGACTGAACACGTATAGGTAATCTCTCTAAAAATATAACATTTTAAGTAGAAGATTCAACGAGAGAGTAAAATGAATAAAAACAATATATATGTAGCCAAATATATAAATCACAAGCATTCAAAACCCGCATTTATTAACACGTTTATTATGTTAATATTTCTTATTTCTTGGGCTTTACTTGTGACTGCCTTTCTATTTTATGTCCATCTTGGACACACCTACACTATATTTATCTACCTATTATTTTTAATCATTTTTTTCCTTTCAGGTTTTACTATCCTTGTGGGGACACACAATTTAGCATAAACAAGTATACACACACACACACACACACACACACACACACACAGTCACACACACACACATTTTGAGTACTCTGATTGGATGTCGAGCCCCAGGACATTGTTTATGTTGTTGTATGAATCTGTGGTATAAATATGATCCATCTTCCCTAATAAACTTGAGACTGTTATGGTAGTACACTGGCTCTCTGTCTGCTTGATCATTCTCCCGGGGTCCCGCTCCCTGCAGTTGATCTATACCACAGGGCTTGACACACAGTTGATGACTGATAGATAGCATCGAAACTATAAATAGTCTAACTATAATTTTATCTAATTGTATGAAATGAAATAAATGAAGAGCGCTGATGAGCAATGCAAAATACTTTATTTGATATTTGAGGTATTATTGGATGCTAAATGTTGTTGTATTGCTGTAAAAAGCAAAGCACAGTAAAGAAACACATATTCTAGAAAGCTTTTTTGATTGAACTGAGTTATTTAAGGCACCATAGGCACATTTCAGCATGACACTTAAACTCAAAGTCTATAAAATGTATACGTGTTAGTAAAGCAAAAACATATCTATTACAATGATCTGAGCATTAGTTCAACTAATACAGCAAAGGTACTACTAATGCTGCACTTACAGGGCTTTCCTGTAATAGCTATTAGGAATGAAAACAATAACAGAGTACAGCATCACAGTTTTTATTTATGCATATGAAGTGATATAAGGCCTCTTAACCTCTGTCTCTCCTATTTTTTATTTATTCATCCTGTCCTTTGCCCTGCAGAGCCCCCAGAAGGCCATTGGCAGTAGTGAAGAGATTAATAGGAGAGGAGCCATCTGTAATAAGAGTAGACTTCAGACCCAAAGACTGCAGGAGCTTCACCTGGAAGAAAACATGGTACATGTTAGACAAATTATTTTATTAGGTTATTTATCCCACTGACAAAATATTAAAACAACAGAATCTACATCCATCCATAAAACATTTGTGATGCAAAGTCACTACAGAAAGATGTTAATTTGCTATCCCAATGCTGACTTACCTGTAGTTCGGGCCCGGCTCGGGCCATTTCCTTCAGGGTTTCTGTGCCGATGCTCTCCATCAACTGCTTGAAGCGCTGGCTTTCGATCTCTGCCAGTTTCTGCTGCTTCTGTACCTCCAGTTGGTCCATCTCCTTCTTGTAATTCAGCTCCTGCTCACGTGCCTTACACAGACGGGCCAGTTCAGCGTCCTGACACACAGAGGAGAGGAAAATGGTCAAATTATAACAGGTTAAGAATAAAAAAGATGAGAACTAGCAAAGTCTGGATGACATACAGCCTCGATTTTCTGAGCCTCTGCTTTGAGTTTGGCCTCTTCGACCGCTGCCTCTCCCTGTATACGAGCCGCTTCGGCTCTAGATTGTGCCTCAGCCTTCGCCGCTCCTGTACTCTCCACTGCAGCACTGAGAAACACACACACTGATTACTGACCATGAAAACGTTAAATGTGCAGACAAACTTTAGCATAGCATTGGCCCTTGCAGTGAACTCACCTCTGAGCCTCCAGCTCTAGCAGCTCCTTCCTGGCTTTCTCTGACTCGGCCTGGTCTGTGATCTTCTGCCTCTCCAGGCGACCCCGAGCCTCCTGCTCCAGACGCTCTGCCTCGTGTCTGAAAGAAGGAAAATGAATGGAAATAGGCATGACAGACAAATACATAGGAAAAATAGGGAAAGCTGGTAGAATAACAGAAGTTTGAGTCTTCTGTGTAATTTTTGGCACTCTAGCAGTTAATAAATGAAACTGTATATCTTGCGAAAGGACATTGGAAGTTACATAGTGTACCTTTAAAGATAACATCAGAGGAAACCATTGTTTACATAAAACTGAGAGATTCAGAGAGACTAAGAATTAGGCGAAGGAAAAAAATACCCATCAAGCTTTTCACTATCGCTGACACTTGCATGCGATTGCTGCATTTCAGCCCCTAGTGGCAGTCACACAGAACTTTCAAATTCTTTATGAAGGCACAGTTACCCTCCACTTATTCACCAGGGTAAAATGAATAAATAATGAATTTAGAAATATGTATCCACACAAGAAACAATGACTGTCAATACATCTGAAAAACACATAGGTGGTTTTCTAGGGCTAATTAGTATAAATAATTAAGTCAAGTCGATATGTATTTCTATAGCACATTGAAAGGCAACAGAGTTGCACCAAAGTGCTGTACAGAAAATGCATTATATACATACATATATATATATATACATATATACATATATATATACATATATATACATATATATATATATACACACACACACACACACACACATATATAAATAAATAATTAAGAAGGGCAGCACTGCATTAAGTGTTTAAAAACATATTTGTGCAATGCTACAGCAAAAATTGTAGTGAAATGTACTGGAGTTAGTGAAAGGCTAAATACATTAGTTCATAATTTATAGTGTCATGGATTCCTCCGATTCATAAGTTGAGGGCTCAAGTCCAAGGCTTCAATCCATAATCAACAGTTTCATGAATAAATACATGAGAGAATCTGATCTGAAGTCAGACCTCATGAATCACTGTCAAACATATCTATATGCAACTTTATGCAATATGAGGTGTTCAGATCAAATGACACTGACCAATGACAACCAGCATTAGATGTTTTGTCCAGCAAAAGGTTCTTACTGCTGACATTCAGTGGTGTTTGCATAGGTTGCATCAGTGCTACATCAGTTTTTATGTGATCCTTCTAAAGCAGCTGAAGCTCAAGAAACAAGGCCGACCAAGTGCCCAGTGAGTCCTGATTAGTTGTGATGCGTCTCTGTAGTAGTCACTACACCAGTGGGGTTCCTACACTCGAGCTGGGTTTAGTGTCCTCTATATTTCTCTTTTTACCTGTCTGTTTGCGTTTTGCCACACGGGGACTTTCCTCTGTGATAATGCCCTCTTGGGGCATGGCAGGCTCTCCGCATTCTCGACTCATGAACATAGATGGATTATGGGACACCATCTCAAACCTCTGCTCTGCAGCTTTCCGAACGGCTGCTTTCCTCTTGGTCCTGGGTTGGGGGGAGGGTAAAGCTTGTCCAGCTGATGAGGAAGGCAAAGCGCACTGGAGAGAAGAGGAATAGCTGGTGGCAGACACAGCAGCAGTAGTAGCACCGGCCAGGGCAGCACTGCCAAGCCGTGCCATTGCTACAGGGATCTCCTCCAGAGATTCTGCGGAGTCAGAATGATACTCAGCAGGGGGACCAGCGGCTTGTACTGGTGCAAGAGGGGGGAGGGAGGCCCGCAAGGGGAATGCTGGGAAGGGTAAGCGCTGACCAAGAGAGGAGGATACAGTGGCGGCAGCTACAGAGGACTCTATTTGTGTAAAGCACAGACACAAATCACAAAGGTAACTACTCGCAGTCTGATTCACCAATATCACCAAGACCACTGAAAAACACCATACAGATTTTTTTTTTTTTTTTTAAGTATTTGCTACAATTATTTCAGAATGTATTAAATTTTACATTTTTCCAAGATTATACTGGGGAGACTACATGCTAAACTCAAACAGCTAAACTTGTGTGAATAAAAACCGCTTATTTATGGAATCTCATTTCTGTAACCTAAGAAAAAAACAAGCTTTGGTAAATTCTAATTATCATAATTATGAAATGAAAATGCTAATTATGACATAAATCAATGATATAATTCTAGATTACAAAAAGTCAATTTATGACATAAACTGGCATCCTAAAAAGCTAAAATTTATTTAATATGACATGACTTTCTCATAATTCCTTCTGTCACTTATCTCCTAATTTCTACCTTCTGTCAGAATTATTATAAATAATATTTTTTTTAATAATTCCAAACTGTCATATAAAAAGTTGAACCTTCTCATAATTTCCTAATGAGATAAATTCTAAATTATTACACAAATAGTGATAACTGTTACTCATTTGACTTTTAATCTCAATGACTGTCATAACTTCAATTTTGTCATTATTGTTTTTAACTCATAATATGACTTTATGTCATTTATTTATTTACTTTCTTATTAATGCCATTCCAGCATCTAAGGCTATATTCATGGTGAGAACCAGTTTAATTCATACACAAATCTAATCCATACACAAGTCTTGTCTTATAAGTTGGGAATCTTCAATTTACAATCTTCCTTTTCATGTCATAATTATGATTTACTAATGGATGTTTTTTCTTACGTGGTAGAAATAGGCTTCAGTAGTTACACACAGGCAGTTTAGGAGCACAGAACTATTCAAACACTGTAATTACAACTGAGAAATGCAACAGAGGCTAAAACAAATGTTATAAATCAGGTAAAGACAACTGCTCTATTAGCAGGTTTTAACTGTCATATTGTAGTTTTATTCTTCTTTGTGCTATACTTCAGTCTAAAGCAAACAGGGTGTTGTTCAGTGATCCAGATCTACCACACTGTTTAATATTATAACATAGCAACGTCTTCCATAACTTACTAATCTCCTAAACCGGTCACACACTGTTAGGATTAGTCCACATTCTATCTTAGTTTTCATGTTCACATTGTGATATGCTGCTAATAGTGTATGTTTCAGGACTGTACTTCTTAAATGTGTTTGTAAATACAAAAATAATGCTATTTAAAAAAAGTTAGGCACTTGCACTAATACATAAATCTCATGCTTTAATAACTGCATTATAAACAAATGTATAATATCAATGTTTTATATATATATATCCAGGCACGACATAAAACATTGTCCTTGTTACAGTGTACCGAGTAATATTAATTACCAACATGCACTTACTATATGGTTAGGGTTAGGATGAGGCTTAAGGTTACTAAGAATATAATTATGCATAATTAATTGTTATTATAATAGTAAGTACATGTAACAAGGCCACCTTATAATAAAAGTGTTACCAACTTTTTTACTATTTCCTATTCTCATTTCTATTCTGTCCTGTACTCCTATGATCTTCAGCCTCCTTGGAAGAATCACTTTGTTGTATTTCTCATTTGTAAATTACGTTCGAGAAAAGTGTTTGCTATATTAATGAATGGACACCACTATGCGAAAGTCTGCAAGAATGAATTAAATTGATCAAAAGTGTCAAGAAATACTTTTACACTATTTCAAACAAATGTTGTTCAGCCTTGGTGAGCATAAAAGGCTTCTTTCCAAAACATGAAAAAATAAAAATCCAACCTCAGACTTCTGAGCAGTTAGTGTAAATCAAATATTATAGCCATCAGCTGATTTGTGTACGCTTGTCTTACCCTGCTCAGTAGAAGTCTTTGGCATGCCTTTGGTGGTGCTGGTGTCAATGGACCTGTCACTGTTTACCTCGGCTGCAAGTTTGCGCACTTTCCTCTTTTTTTTCTATGGAAATAAATGAAACTGTTTTAACACATATTGAGTCAGACGGACATCACAACTTCAATATAGTGTACAGGCCACTGGTTGTATAATTAGACCCTGAATTTAATATATAATTGATTTTCTGGTGGTTGTGGTGTGTGTGCTAATGTGTCACACCTGTGTGTGTTTGTGAGGGTGAGGAGATGCTTTGTTCTCTGTTATAACAGCAGGGAGGAGCTCTTCTTCGCCCATGTGCTCAGATGAGCCTCTGACCCGGCCGTTGCTGTAACGCCTGTGGAGAGACGCCCATTACTCAAAGCTTGTACACAAATGACCAAACATCATTTTTACATTCACTTATTTACTTCAGATGTAATAACATACATAACATTTCTTCAAAAGAAGATAAATCCACTGTCTTCTATGATCATTTCTTATCATTGCTAAATGTTCCGGAGCAAAGAGCCAAAACTTTCAAAATTCTATGGACTCACTGATCACCAAACATGACTCTCAGACACTTCAGCTAACAAAAAAGACAATAGAAATATCAAGCACTTAGCTTATATCTTGGCTTATTAGCAATATTTCTATTGTACAGACTGTTGTAATCTCACAAAAAAACATGCAGAGATTTATATTCATAATTTCATTAATTTTTTTAAATGAAAACAAATAATATATTACTGAATAGACAATTTAACAGTGAGGCTTTCAATACAAAATAACCTGGGAAGTGAACTGCCATGGGAAACAATTCTGCCCCAAGACATATGAAATCATGTCAAAGCCTGTTTTGTAATCACTGTTATGAAATACTGTTTCTTATTAAGCAACATGACACATGAGCAAAACAGGCCTCAGTAACTGCTTCTGCACAACTAGTCCATTTAGAAGCCTGAGAAGTTTAACAAAAAGTTATGAAAAAATAAGGATTATTGTAAAATGCACACAGATATATAAGGAACTAATGGATTAGTACCTCCAGATATAAAAAACTATTAAGTAAAAAATCTTTAATCTATAACTGATCCTCTAGCTCATGTTTTTACTGCCCCACAAAAGCAGTAATATCCTTCCTTGCCTTCCAGCCGAGTTCTCAAAAGGTTGACATGATACCATAATTGCCCAATAAAATAAATAAGATTATCTGTATTTTTTGAACCACAGTTAAAGGAATCAATCATCCTCTTAAGGTAAAATTGGAAGAAAATGTGCAGAGTAACGTTGATTTGGCTGGACTGAAGACGCTAACGCAGGCAGGCTTAGAGGGAGAGAAAGCCAAGTCTTGGTCTTTTGTGAACGGAAGATTGTTTTTCTACTCAGTTATTTCTTCATGATGTTAAGTCAGTGACATTTAATCGCTTCCTTGCTTTAACAATGAGATGTTTGGCCAAATTTGAACACTAGTCTCAATTGGTCAAATGTTTAGGGGAGAAATGATTTTTTTTAAATGTTATAATAATAAAAGTCTCTTATTTCACCAAGTCTGCATCCATCATTAAAAACATAGTAAAAACAGTAATAAACATTTTTGTAACGATGTAAAAGTCTTTACTAACAATTTTGATCAAGGCATCCTTGCTTAAAAAAAACATTTTGCACGGTAATATACTTAACAATAACTCAAGTCACTGGCCATGTAATTAACTAGCTGTGTAATCAAAAAGCTTATGAAAACTTTTGGGTGATATTCTTAAGTATGCTATCATGTTTTATTAATATGGCTGGCAAAACTTACGCTGATCCTTCTTGGGAGCTCATGGCGGTTGGATCCTCTACCTCCATCTCAGGATTGGTATAGCCAAATGTCCCACTATAACTGACTTGCTGCTGCGGCAAAACAATGAAATTAAATCATGGTGAGACAGAAAACAGGAATATCAGTGCTAATTTAAAATTGCTTTGAAAATGAGTAGTGGTCCCACATGAAACATTAGCTGTTGCATTGTAAAGTATTTATGTGCTTAAGATCCACATTAGATACTGAATGACCTTAAGGAAAAAACATGACAAAAATACATTTACTCAAACCTGCTGAATATAATGCCACCAGCAGTTTTATTCAATAAATAAACTGTCAATCTTCAGTTCTTTAGCGATGCTAGGACTTACTTATTTTTGCAACTCAACCATAATCCAATAAATCCACAATAGGTGTATTTGCACAAGTGAGTATATAGATGGATGGATCTTTTTTTCTCCATTTTGAGAACAGAAGTGTAGACGCTATGAGTATGTGTGTGCAAATTTGTGTGTCTTATGGGTATCAGGTACTGATGGCACGTGTGCGCTTGTTTATGTGGTAACATGTAATTAGTGAAATGCCAGCCATGCCCAACAATCTACATAGTGAGCCAAAGCAAACAGTTCTTAACGAACAGTGAAGTCACATGCACACCTCTCAAGTGCTCTCCGCTCTCATGAGATGTACTACTGGGGTCAACTTACATAACCCTTCTGCAAAGCAATTATCAAATTCCCAGCCTGGCTAGGTAAGAGATTCTTGCAAAATGGCATGCATTTAGAATTGTAAAAGTCTATTGTATGTTACATACTTGTAATATATACTAGTAATATATACTAATATATATACTAGTAATATGTACACTACCATTCAAAACAAAAGTATTGGGTTAAAACGACTTTTTAATGTTTTTGTAAGAAGTCTCATGTTCATCAATGCTGTACTTATTTGTGCTCTGAAATATTTTTACAGTTTAATATGTATTACTGTGATGGCAAAGCTACATTTTCATCAGCAGTTACTCCAGTCTTTAGTGTCTTGACAGGACACTTCAGAAATTATCCTAATATGCAGATTTGGTGTCCAAGTAACATTTCTTATTATTATAAATGTTAAAAATTGTTCTGTCAAAGAGCAGAATGTTACTGTCATGCCTGCTTACAGCCTCAAGGTCCATCAAGGCAGATTCATACTGTTCTCAAAACACACACCATGTGATCTGTGGTAGGAAGTGAACTCATTGTGTGAGCTCATTTCCTATAGTTCAGTGTGAGCTCAATCCTGGGAGGATTTGACAGTAGTCTGTTGGAGAGGTTTTCCTGGGAATGTGTTAATTGCTCTGAGAAGCAACTGCACAGATGATTTCGTCCAGACAAGGTTATTTTTACAACCTGGTTGTTACAACAACTGCGTTGCCATGAGCTAGCCACCCTGATGATTATATGTGTGGGCAACACTTGCTTTGTTTTGAGTATTCAAAATCTACATACATACACTACTGTTTAAAAGTTAGGGGTTAGTAAGATTTTGTTCATGTTTTGGAAGGAATAACCTTATCCCCACTAAGGCTGCATTGATTTGATTAAAAATACAGTAAAAATTATATATTAAAAAATAAAAACGATGAAATATTGTAAAACATAAAATACTCATTTTAAGATTAGATTGATTCGTGAAGGATCTTGTGACACTGAAGACTGGCAGCAGCAGTAATGGCTTCTCAAAATTCAGCTTTGCAATCACAGGAATAAATTGGGTATTTTATATTTTATATAAAATTGACATATTATAAGTCAATTTATATTTATATTTTTATATTTGATGTTGAAAACTGTTGTGCTGCTTATTATTTTTGTGAAACCATGATACATTTTTTTTCAGGATTCCTGAAGAATAGAATAAGAAATTTCATGCTGAATAATGGTATTATTATCTTCTTTAAAAAAAATTACTGAGTAAATACATTATAAGCACATTAAGGAAAAATAAAACAATAAAACAAAACTGGCATTCCCACCAAATTCTCTTTAGTATAGAATTACTTTAAACATGCATGCATTTGATGTATGCTCCAAATATTAATATGTAACTACATAAAAATAATAAGCTGAAATACAGATCTGTTGAGAGCCTGTATTATTTGCAATAGCCTATCAACAAAATTTTGACATTAATCGGCTAAACAGACTAGGAAATTGATACATTTGCATGTTTTCTTTTTTAACACAACAAAACATGTTGTACAGTATAGATGTTGAACATTAAAATGCAAATATAACCACCTTTAGCTGTGCTAAAAATGTTTGTTTGTGTTTGTCTGTGTTGTACCTTGAATAGATTCATCTTGGAAACCCCAGATTCATTCTCTGGAGGGGGCTTTCTGGAATCTTTGGCCTCTTGCCGATGCCGCTGTTGCACAATGTACTCGTATGTGCTGAGCCTGTTCCACACTAACGGAGAGAATGAGACGGAGAATGAGACAGAGAATCTGATACAAAATGTCTACTGCTGTATCATCCATTCACATCAAACCATTCACAATCTCATTCAGGACAAGAACCATATCTACAAATTATTTATTGTACATATTATTCATATCATCAGTCAAAAAAAAATAGATGTGGATGTTTATTTCTGGTTTCATCTCAAAAATAGGTTGGAAAGTGAAACCAAGTTCTTTAGCCACTGGATTTTCTAGGAATGCCCCCTAGTGGCACACAGTGAAATGTCACTTGTGCATTACAGGGCTCCATGTAGCATACATCATTTAAATATCTATCTTAATTTACACTTATATTTCTTCCGTTGTTTATTTGATTCCGCTGTAAGTCATATGCTCTACTCCAACTCAACAAACCCACAGCTGAAAATGTTTAATTGATGTTTAATTAATAACAGCAACAAAACATCAAATAACCCCAGAACCAGAGACTGATCAAAGAATGACTGTCTTTGTCGTTGTGGCTTCAGAAAATGAACTGATCTTGCCTGTGGTGTTTTGTTGTCATGGTTACCGAGGCTAGCACTATGCTACACTGAGATCTGCCTGAGCTGAAGGTGGACAGCATGTGGCGGTGAGGGACTGTTTCATGGTAATCAAGCTGCGGTCTCTCTCATGCAGAAGAATTGAGACTACACCAAAGCCTGAGCTCAAACCCAACTGTTGGCACTGTGTAGATATCGACCTGATTATTCCAGGCATCAGAGGAATACACCTGCACCTGCAGTTCAAAAGGTGCAGGCAGTACGTAGTTAGTCGCAGTAAACGCCACTTCAAAGATATACGTGTAATGATATATGCAAATGTATGCACATTTTAATGCAAAGTGTGCTGCACTGACTTTTAATGCATTCAGCTCCTTATTAAACTCCTTTGAGTGCATTATTAATCAGGCCAGGGGAGGCATTTGAGTTTAATCCTAGGTTAATATTGAAGGCAGTGGTGTGCATTGCTGGGAATACTCTCTCAAACACTACTGTTCAAAAGTAGGATTCAGTAAGATTTGTTTTTAAAGAAATTAATACTTTTATTCAGCGACTGAATTGATCAATAGTGACAGGAAATACTTTTTACATTGTTACTATTTGAAATTAGCAGCACAGCTGTTTTCAACATTGTAATGTTCAGAAAATGTTCTTTGTCAGCATATTAGAATGATTTCTGAATAAAAATGTGACATGGAAGAGTGGAGTAACTGCTGTTTAAAACAATTTGACATCACAGGGATTAATTATATTCTAAAATGTGTTCAAATAGAAAAGTTTTTTTTTTTTAATTTGTAATATTTCACAAAAATGTTTTACTGTCCAAATAAATTAACACATAAATATAACTCTGCAGACAAAAATATTTTTAAAAATCTTGTAGGTAGAAGAGTGTACTCACTGAGGTATATGTGGAAACAAAATAAGTGTCCCAGCAAAAGTGCAGACAGTAGGCCCAGAGCGATGGTGACTCCTGCTAGAGCGGGAATGGCTGGACCAGCTGTGGT
This sequence comes from Labeobarbus marequensis, assembly GCA_034780575.1. Taxonomy (NCBI): domain Eukaryota; kingdom Metazoa; phylum Chordata; class Actinopteri; order Cypriniformes; family Cyprinidae; genus Labeobarbus; species Labeobarbus marequensis. The sequence goes on along the minus strand of JAUZSZ010000095.1, from coordinate 19,337,963 downwards.
GACAGGAGCCACCGGCAGAAACACAAACCACACCACAGATTCATTCTTTACTGCAGACACACACACAAAAAACATGGCATGAGGACAGAAATTTCCCAATATCCGTGAAAATGTGCAGTTTGTTGTATGTAGTGCGACCAACTTTTCAGTGCACTCAGACATGCCCACAAAACACCTCTTACCCTGTTGAAAGTGCTTGTCAGATCGAAGTTTTGTTGGGTCCAAAAAGAACTCTATAAAAACATAACTAGCAATAACTACAACCAAAACAATCCCCAGGAGAGCAGAAATCACACTACTGAGAAACAGCCTGTGACAAATAGAAAAAGAGAGAAAGAGAAATTAACGAATGAATGCACTGTGTATGGCCTTCAGATTTTCAAAGAGATTTTTTTACTAAATGTTTTGTATACAATATTGTTTGAAGTCAGAATTACAGTTTAAAAACAGCAGTATTGAGAAATACAATTTAAGGCTGTTTTCTTTTTTAATACATTCCTTTGATAGCAAAACTGAATTTTCAGCAACCACTACACCATGATAATTCAGAAATCATTCTAATATGCTGATTTGGTGCTCAGGTAACATTTATTATTATCATTATCATTATTATTATTATACAT
>JAUZSZ010000095.1:19235415-19246470 GCA_034780575.1 Labeobarbus marequensis | reverse complement strand
TTAACTTTGATAAAGAATATCTCTTTGGTTTTGAGACTTTAGTCTTTGCAACTTCAGGGATCTTATCTATGCACAATTAGCTTGTAAAACACCAAAGAGAAAGGAAAACTTGAAATCGCATCATATGACCCCTTTAACACAATACATTTGTAAATTACAGGAGCTCGATATTATATGTGACGCCTCATGGGGTGTAAATCTGAAGCGTGGTTTGCTTATACTCTTGGATGTTTGACTGCACTCACGTGATGAAATCCATGAAGCTGGCCAGAGGCTCATAAGACTGGTTCCTCATATGGCGGAACTCAACCACCATCTTCTCTTTGAGCTTGTCATCAATGACGGAGACAGTGAGGGGAGAGGCTTCATTGGCCAGGAAGCTTCCATAGTCAGTGCTCTGCAAGTGAAGCTTCAGGTCTGAGGGAAAAAAAACAACAAGAAAACCCTTTAATGACTGATTTTATTTGTAAACGCAAAGCCTCACTCTTGAGTGTTAAAGGGTTGTGTTCTGGCAGTGATTTCTATATTCATCTCGGAAGTGTTTTTACACAATTTCCAGTTCCCTAAAACACAGACAAAAATTCCAAGTGAGTCACTTGCCATTGATTTTTAAAGGGAGAGACAAAATTAGCTATAATTTATTACATTTCTAAAAAAATATATTGTTTTAATTTAAAATAATGCAAAAAATCTGGTTATCTTGAAAGGACTAAATTCATCGCAAAGTGTGAAATATTAGGATTTAATGCAGCACAGCTTGAACAAATAAACCAAGGACATCTCAATCAGTAAGAAAGTTCATAATCCTCAATACATTTGTTATTTTTCTTATTATTTATGAGTTCTAAGCTTCTAAGACTTCAGATCTATGCAAAGAGGTATTAACAGGAAGTTAAAAAGCATGGTTCCTGCTGGGTAATGTATCTGATTGCATTGATATAATAAATGAAAAGGTTTCTTCCTAAATTTTACATGATACACATAAAGTAGAAGGCAAACTCTGTCCAATAAAAGTTTTTTTTTTCTAGTTAACGCAAATATGTGCTTTGAACAATTAGAGCTAACTTGCCGACAGAGAAATATTATACAGTTTGAAGCAACACCAGTATGAAGAATCTGACGCGATGATACAATCACATGACCAGCTCCAACAACTACCATTTCTCAAATGAAACCTGCATCTTTCATTTATATAAAAAACGTAAACATTTACTATTTATCGCGAATATTTGCATAAAACGCTCCTTACGCGACTGATCATTTTTAAAAACGACGCTGAAATAGAAAGGCGATGCGCTGGTAACCCGTCAGTCAGTCAGGTTAAACAGAGGCCTTATGATAATAATAATAATAATACTGTACTATAGTTACACAGTGCAGAATTAAAATAGAGCCGTGCTCTAAACATTCGCGTACAATCACATAAAATGAACGCGTAAATAAACATGACAGAAAATTACTGACACTGATTGTGTCGCTGATAGCATCACAGTTAGCATGTGCATTTAAATGCTAATAACGTTAGTGAGAAGTAACATAATACAATGATAACAGGACTTCAGTTGTTAACTTAATATTAGGTCTGAGGAAAATGAGGAATATAAGGACCTGATCTTCACCTGCTAACGTTAAAGGGAATTTAAATGCTGGCTAAAAAACAAAACAAAACAAGCTAACTGACATTAGCGGAGCTGTGCTATAGATATATGACAATTTATCAACGAGTTACCACAGCAATGATAAAAGTCGGGTTTGCATCTTTAAACGAGAATAAATGTCAATAACGACACACAACTCTATCTGAAAATATCGCAAATGAAAGCGGACAGCTAGCATCCAACACACACATTCGACTCACCTTCCAGAGTTTCACACTGAACGAGATTCAAATAATCCGCCTGAGATAAAATACCAGCCTTAAAACCTCTCACCAGGCCCTCCAGATAACCATTATCAACATTAAAATATAATTCAGAGAACGGCATTGTAAGAAAATAACGCAACCGGCGTACTAGCTTAAAAGAGAGATAGATGTAACGTTAGCCCAGTGTAGTCTTGAGTGATCGTGCTGTCCGATTCGTGAAGAATCGTTCTTCCGAATCGGATCTTTTCAGTGAAATATTTAAACAGGTTCACAAAACTCTTGTGAATGATTCAATGAACCTGAATAGCTACAGTTTTGTTTTGTTGATTGTTTGGCAGTTTAATCAATACACGTACGAAGCACCTCGTTTTTAACACATTCACGTATATTTTTACCCGAAAAATGTATGCATTTCAGTTTCGCTTATTGTAAATACACATTTTAATTTCAAAATGACTTTATTCGGAACTGAATCCTAGCTGTTAAATTGGTACACTACAATACAATAATACATAACGATAAACAATTATTAATTTCATTTGGAAACAGAAATAATGTTTATTGGAACGGTTTAGACTAGAGCAGCGATGACGTAAAAGAATAGATGAGAATTTTCTTGAAGACAGAATCTTTCAAATGAACTGTTCAAAAGAACCGATTCGAGAAAATGAGTCGGACTTCCCATAGCTGAATGAAGGAAGTTGCGAGTACCCGGACACACACACACACACACACACACACACACTCACACTCGTGTGATTGAGCATCTGACTATCAAACCTTAAACACTGATCTCAGCCCAGCTATATACAGTCACGAAGAACCCAAGAGCTTTGTCTGGGCTGAGCAGAGCCTCAAACTAAAGATTGCACATTTATTTGTTTGTTTGTTGGTTTAATGTAAATGTGAATGTTTTCCTTTGGCAATTTTTTTTCTAGTAGCCTATACAGTGTATAGTATCCTTACAAACAAACTAATATGTTTTTTGTTTTTGTTTTTTCCATTAATTAAAGGCCACTGGCTTTTGAAAGGCAGTGTGTATGGTGCACTCTGACCAGCTTCTGAAGAAGTATAGCTACCATGAACATTATACTTGATGTAGCCAACCTATAAGATAAATGGAGAAGCTTGTCCAGATGATGCGGTTCACCAGAAGATTATTAATTAATGTACGTTTTCACATGAACAATGATCAGATTTCTGTGAAGTCATCACTGCCCTCTGATAAATTATTTTCGCTGCAGAATTAAATGTTGATAAAGTGTCTTTCAGCGGAAACGCTCAGTCCATTATTTCTTCAAATACGCCATTTATATGTTCCAGAGAGCAGGATATGAACTCAAATTAACTTAATTTAATATTAGTCAGCTAAAAGCATGTCATAGTGTAAAATCGCACCAAATAATTGTTGATGAGAAGTTGTCTGGTGACAGCTAGTTAAGCATTACATACAATGTTTGTTTGTTTATTTATTATAAAAAAGAGAGCTTCACAATACAGCTGTGTCTATGCCATAGCCTTTATAGACCAGTCTTTAAATGTATAAACTAGTAATGCTGACTTGAACTGTTTGTTTCATTCAAAATGCTCTAACACAGGTTTCTGTTAATTACGCATTCTGGTTGCCACTTATAAACAATTCAGACCAATCTGACCTTACAAAGAGAAGTACTGAACTGCATAGTCATAAACAATTTATTTCCTCACAAATGGATGCTGTATTGCGTCATCAGCACTAAAACTGCAGGCTGGAGACTTCAGCTGATTGGAGATGTATTAGCTTCATAATGAAGTATTTACTGGTCAGTACTGAGCTTTAACTAGACCTATAGAATGGAGGAGCATGAAGAATAAGCGAAGAGTTTATTTGCAAAAACAGATAACTCAGTTTTTTTTTCAGAAATCTTTTTTTTTTTATTGTTATCATGTTTTTATTGTGTTTTATTGTGATAGCTAGTTAGCTAGTTTGATTGAGATTAATTGGAATGCACAATGAAAAAACATGATTTTTGAAAATGGTTAAAAACAGTTATCTGTTTATGCAAATGAACTCTTCAAATGTAGTTAGCCTGAAGTGCCTAGTATTCGAGCCTTTAACCCATTACTTTACCAAATATGTTTTTCAGCAATTCATGTCTAATTCATTTTTTTCATTTTTTATTTATTTATTTATTGGTTGGTTGGTTGGTGGCAATGCAATGTTATATTTAAAAGAAAATTATATCCAATTATAAATAATGCATAAATATAAAAATTGAATGTGTAGATAGTAAAACTGTAAGTATGCCTTGCTGCAATATAAATAAGCCATAACCAAAACTAAACAATATTTCACTAATATTTGTTCTGAGTATTGGTTCAAAATGCAGCACCATGTTTCATATCTACTGAGCAATACAAAGTAGCAATGCATTTTTGATACTTTATAATTTCATACGGTTAACTTAAGTTGAAAATGTCAAAGTATGAAATAGCTTTCACCATCCTAAAGGAAATTCTATATATTCCCCTTTTCCTGTGTTGAGTGCATGGGTTTATGTGTGTGTCAGGTTGTGCAAGCCACAAGAGACCACACCTCCATACACTGATCAGGACCATGTGTCCCTCATGTGTCCCACTTCAAGGAGCCTTATAAATCACAGAGTCCAGTGCAGACCCTCAGTCTTGGACACAGAACCCTGCAGGTAAGTCAGACATACTTTACTTATGCATTTGCATGTGCAAACAGATCCACTCACATACTGAATGGCAAATACAAACCAGTGTATATACAAAATACAACCTACAATCTATCTGTCTACATGCTCACAAACATAAACACGATTTCAAACATTTAACTTCAATCTAAGTGTTTCTTGACTGCACCTATTTTTTCAGTGAATACAACTGGATCACTAAAAGTGTGGCTGAAGTTTATCTTGTTTTTGGGTTTCAATGAATATGATGCTGAACATAGCGATAATCGGCTGTTTTTTGATGAATGTCATGGTGATGGGATCACATCCAAACCTGAGACGTAGTGAAAACTTCTTCGCTCTATCTGACACAGGTAAGGTTTCTATATTGATGTTATTTTCCACAAACATGGAGTGTATCTTTTTCCGTTGATAATTTCAGAGATAGTACTTTCTTTTAAAAATGTTTTTTGTTAATAGAGTTTACTGTGATTTGATACATTACAAATGTTTACACATACCTTATAGGGGATGTTACAAAAATCTTATTCTAAAATGTGTTCAGAATCAGTACATTTCAAATATTATATTATATTTGGATAATATATACAAGTGGATAGCATTTACATTTTGATTTATTCATTATGGAAGTACACAACATTTTTGTAAAAATGGTCAGTATTTCATTGTGTAAATCCTGTGTTACATTATGTACTAAATTAATGTCATGGACTGCTTGTGCAATCTGTTTGGTGCATTTGTGTTTTGTACATCATAGACTTACTACCTGAAGCTGAGCACCTTGAAATAAACTCAGCAGAAGAAAAACTGTTAGAAGACCTTGGATCCTATGGAGCCTATGATCCTATGGTGAGGAACTGACATTTAGCATGTGCATTTAATATCAAGTGACTTTACGTGTCTCCAGGTCATACATCTCATGACTGTAGAAATGACAGTGCTAAAATTATTTTAAAATATTTATTTTATTTAAGTCATCCTGTTTTTATTTTTATACAATCTGTTTACAGTTTTAATATGCTATTTTTTGCATTTAAGCATTAAACTCTAAGACATAGCTCAGTGATACACAAATAGATACAGTGGTGACTTGGATGTTCGGATTTACCTGGACATAATACTTATTCTTAACATTTTGAGCACCACTGCTTCAGGCTATAAAATTGAACTCTGTGATGGAGTTCACAGGGCAAAGCAAGGCAATTTATTTCTAAAGCATTAAAAACAACGGTAATTTGACCAATGTGCTGTTCAGATTCTAAAACATACAAATATATATAAACATATAACACACATCTGTTATACAGCACGAACATCAAACCATTCAACATAAAAAAAATATCAAGGTTCCAACAACGAGTCACTGAGCAGCATTCTGCCAAAAAAGAATGGAGAAGAGATAAGTCTTTAAAAGAGACTTAAATGACACCAATGTGGAGGCAGTTCTTATGTGCAAGGGCAAACTGTTCCAGAGCTACGGGGCCGACACTGCAAAAGTATGGTCCTCCACAGTTTACGTCCTGACATATGGTAAAGCATTTTTGTTTATTTTTGTTGCCACAGGATCTGGGTAAAGCTGTACAGCTGCAGAGAAGAGGGACACGTTCTCCTAGCCGCTGCATCCCTCATCAGCAGTCCTGCTTGGGTCATCACCTGCCCTGCTGCAACCCCTGTGATACGTGTTACTGTCGTTTCTTCAAGGCCTTCTGCTACTGCCGTAGCATGGATCACACCTGCAAACATGAATATGCATAGAGCCAAATTCTACTCCGAAATGACTAATTGTGGCTTTACATTTACAGTTTTACAGCTCTAGAATGTATATGTGGATAGTGTAAATATACAGCCTCACACTATCAACAGGGAAATTTGTTACAATATAACGATTATAATGGTTAATAATAAAGCTGCACAAAGCATAAAGAGTTCACCTTGGCTCTTAAGATTTCAGATTTGTATTGCTGCAGTTTAATGGTGTAATTTTATTGCAATTTTAATGTCAAAATCTACTCATATTGTCATATATTGTGTATATATATGTGTGTGCATTCCATAAACTCTGATTATTGCAAATGTGTAGCTTTTTAAATAAAAAAGGTATCAAATCACCTGACATCAAAATTGAGCTGTGTACAACTGCATACATACACCGAGAGCCAGAAGAAAAAACAATTCATTTCTGCTTTACAAAAGGTTACCAAAAACACATAGTATATATTGGGTGGTTCTTTAATGGAAAGCTGCATCCTAGTGAGTGGGGAAATGAGTGGATAATGAATGAAAATACAGTAAGTGTGCAAAACTTTCAATATTTTAGAAAAAGCATACACCTCGTAAAATTGGAGGCAAATAGTGGCTGTTTTGAAAAGGCTAAAATATAAGGCCTTTTTGATCTGTTAAACATTTTGAATGACTTCATTCAGAATTTCCCTTAATTCCATTTGAGTGTTATTTCACAGCTTTGATGTCTTCACAATATTCGAAAATGGGGAAATAATACTAGTAAAGAATACTGGATAAATTACCTGTTAATACAATTACTTTTCAGTATATAGCCATTATAATATATTGAAAAGTAGTCATGGCCTAATGTTTAGAGAGTCAGACTTGTAACTCGAAGGTTGTGGTAGAGTCTCGGTACCGGCAGGGATTGTAGGTGGGGGGAGTGAATGTCCAGCGCTCTCTTCCACCTTTAAAACTATGATGTGAGGTGAGACCCCAACAAGCCCTCAACTGCTCCCCGGGCCCACTGCTCCAGCTGTGTGTTCACGGTTTGTGTGAGTGTGTTTGTTCACTACTCACTGCTGTGTCTGTGTGTGTGTGTGTGTGTGTGTGTGTGTGTGTGCACTTGAATGGGTTAAAAGCAAGAGCACAAATTCTGAGTATGGCACACCATACTGAGCCACAAGTCATTTCATGTCCTTTTCTTTCCTGTCCTTATAATGATTAATCCAACACATTTGTACCAAAGGTCATGTCATACACCTTTATTGATGAAACTAAAGACAGTATTCATGGCTGCTTTAGTTAGCAGCAACGGTCTGGTCAATCCAGGCACGGAGCTTGGTGACACGGGCGTAGACAGCAGGGGTGGAAGTGGAGCAGACACTGCTTCCCCAGGACACGATACCAACCAGATTCCAGATTCCGTTCTTTTCACAGACCAGAGGACCACCAGAATCACCCTGGGAGTCACAAAGTAGAGTTTGTAATCAAACCATTTACTTACACATGTAAGAAGAAATTTTAAATAACGATTGTATATTTATTTGGGACAGTTCACCATGCAAGAGGAGACACCAGAGGCTCCAGCACAGATCATTATATCAGTGATGTTGCTTCCCCAGTGACGCTTGCAGTCGTCATTGGTCAGCAGAGGCAGAGCGGCCTGCTGGAGCAGGGCAGGGGTACTAGGAGCTGAAAGGGCAGATTGGCAAAATTTTGAAAGAAAATAAATCAGGACAGAGAACAGATCCAATTCAAGCTATACTACAAAAATATTAACAAAAACAAAAGCTTTGAAAATAAATGCAAAATGATGTAGTAGTATTCTGAAACTCACCATTGTGCCTGGTAAGGCCCCATCCAGTGGTCACACACTTCATGCCTCCAGGGAAGTTGTCGGAGGATGCAGGGAGGCACACGGGAGACACGTGAGTGTTGAGCTTAGCAGCAGAGGCCAGCTTGATCAGGAGGATGTCGTTGTTGATGGTGTTGCTGTTGTAGTTAGGGTGCTTGATGGACTGTGGGAAAAGGATTCAGATGCATAAGCATTCAGATTTTCAAGTAGCAATCATCTGTGGGAACGCTCTCTTCAATATCTCCAGTGATTCAGGTATGATACACTAGTGCTGCAGTGCTTTTTAACAGCGGTGAATCTGCTGCTGAATCTTCTGCAAAAAGAAATCAAGTGTATGATACAAACACCGTTTTCTGCAACAGAATGGCTTTCACTAGATGGTTCTCTTAATGAATAGTTTAAAAAGGTTCCAGTTTGTTTTCTTTTTTATAAAGTCTTTACAGAACTATATCGATTAGATCCGTTAGTGAATCAATACCTGACTTACATACTCACTGAACTGCAAGTTGTCATTATTATGGGCCAAGCACTGAAGGTGCTGTAGTCCATATTGTTATTGGTAGGAGTCCATGAACTGTAGATGGGAAAATCATGAAATTTGGAATACTGATTGAAGTAGTTCTGAAGTGTAATTTTGAATGTTTTCTGAGATATTGATTGTTTTGTGTGAGAATCATTACTCGCTGATTGTCCATATGATGTGTTTTTAAAAATACACATAGGTATAGTTTTTATTACTTGATGAAATTATTTTGATATATGTAGTGAATTTGGATGGAGGCACCTCCACTGCCAGAATTCTGTAGGAAATATTACTCGGTATAACAGATATTTAGAGTCTACACACCTTTCCAACACTAATGGTCTGAATGGCCTCAGAATTAGATGAGCGATCATGCTCACCCAGGATGACGCGGTGAGAGGTTCTGTAAAAAAAAAAAAAAAAGGAAATAGGGTAATCAAAATTTTATAACCCAAAATCTTTTAAAAGTTTAACAATCCCAATAGATTCCTGCAGGCTAAACATTGTGAAGTTACAGGTTTAGTCTTTAATATTGTCTTACCTCACATTGCAGTGAGCAGCAGTCACAACCCACCACTCATTGATCAGGGAGCCACCGCAGAAGTGGAAGCCAGTGGAGTCCTGTAATAAATTAAAAACAATGTAATAATTTAATAAACCTTTTGAGTTAGCATTTAAAAGCTATTGTTATTGACACAGATTTTACCTGCAGAGACACCTGCCAGGGCCAGGAGTGAGGCCGTGCATCCTCACCATTCACAATCCTGGGGTAGCCAGTAATAATAGGGGGGATGACAGGAACGCCACAGCCTGACAGAGCAAAAAATAGAGCCAAAGCAGTTTAACAGATTCATGTGTTCTAAGAGTATCTTATTATTAAAAATAAAAAAACAGGATTGTACCATAGGCTGCACCAAAGAAGGCGAGACAGGTGAGGATCCACAAGAAGGCCATTGCTGCACTTGAATGTTGTCTGCTCCTTTGAGGGCTTTATATGTTCTTTCCTCATTCATACGCTGGACATCTTATCTCGCCACTGTGGGATATTGTGCACCTTGCAAGCAAGAGTTTTTTTCCATCCCTGCAAAAAAATAATGCCTCCAACTCCAGATTGCTTTAAATCAGCTTTTTAATTTAAGTCTTTCAGGTGCATTCCATTTACATTTATGCATTTGACTGCAACTAAAACTGCACTGAAAGTAATCATTTCATCAGTTCATTCCCTGGGAGTCAAACCCTTCACCTTATCATTTCTAGTACCGTATACAGTACTGTTGGAGCTACAGAAATACTGCCAAATACCTATTGAAGACTGGATGCTGCTAATTTTCCCAGATTCACAATGACTGAAAATCGCTCTAGTACTGTGAAATACATTTCTTAGAAAAACTGTACTAGGAAGACTGATAACCTCAATTTTGTATGAATGATTATAGTTGATAATACTTGTGTGGTGGAAATGGCCAAGTTTCGTTGTTTTGTGTAATATCCTCTGTTAATTAGACTGCACAAAAAAAAACTTCCTGTAAGGTTAATTAGAGGATTTTATATTTTGCATCTGTCAAAGAAGCTTATTGAATGAATTCAGGTCTCTTTAATTTTTGTTGCGTAACAAATGTCATTGTGTCGTGTTTACTGCAGTAACTCTGATCCGATTGGTTGTATTTCCATTCACACTGATAAAGTGTGTTCTCGGTTTCAAGGCCTCTCTGTCCACATCTGCACTGATTCCCAGGTCCTGTAAATCTCTTCACCTAGCCTATTCTATATGTATCAGTACTGTAAATGTACATAATCACAGTAGTTGCATTCTGCAACTAATATACTTTGTACTGGATATCAAATATTCCAAAATCCTAATATTATGACATTTTATTCAAAGCGGAACTGAGCTTGGTGGACTATTTTTTATTATTCATTTGACATTTTGTATTCATTTTCAAATGTATATTTATTCATGTGGTGCTCATTTCCATTAATAGAGTTTTGAATGGAATGGAAATGCAGCAGTGACATTAGAAGTTCATTCCAAGGATGCATGCAATATTGCTTAGTAGAGAGATCTAAGAGATTTTTTCTTCAATGTTTTACGATTTATTAGATTATTAATTGCATAACAAAAATTTGGAACCTATATGATCAAGTGTAAATTTTGGAGCTGTCCAAAGATATTGTATTTTAAGTGGTAAGAGTGGTTGTACAGTGTAAGTTGTTAGTATTCAGTAACATTGATTCAAATACTCTATGCTTTAAAGCAATAACAGTATATTTATAAAAAGATAGACAGTTTTGTATGTACATATATATTATGTGCAAATTCGAAGTGTAAACTATGTTAGATAAATAAGTGTATAAGTGTATAAATAGTGTTGTGTGTTCCATGTTTATTGTC
>JAUZSZ010000095.1:19179507-19190524 GCA_034780575.1 Labeobarbus marequensis | reverse complement strand
TTCAAACGAAAGCTACTTAGCGCGTGTTTTGTGCTTGTTTGTTTGTTTGATTGTTTGTTTGTTTGTTACTCCAAACGGACTTGCAATGTGGCTTTCTCCAGCTCGGGTCCACATGATTATTATAATGAGTATAATAATCCACTATGGGCAAAATAACTGTGGTCATAGCCATGGCCGTATTGAGGTCCTTGAGGTCCGGACCTCGGTATTTTTCCAATAACAGAAGTTGTAAAATAATTACGTTATATTAATTCTGCCTTATTGGTGCTGCAAGGATAAAAAGCCAAGATAACAGATCTTCTCATCTCCTCAGCGGTAGGGGTGTGCGATAGGCTATATGTCGTCTGTGATAATATCGTAACTGTTGTTTTAACGATGTGCGTTTTGACATGATCGAGTATTCAAAAAGCCATTCAAAACACCACTACAGAGTGCACGCGTACATTACATGAAGTCTAGACTAGTCCGTGTGCGCGTTTAGAGTCCATTCTTTCACTGCATGATTCAGTCTATTAAAATGCATTTAGAATTATCACAAATTCAAGACATGGCGGCAGGAAATGTATATGTTTATATACCACTTCATATAGTTAATTAATTTCACACGAAGAGTGCCGTTTTTCTCCAAAAATTACCATGATTACAAATGTGATATTGATTTTTTTTTCAACAGCTCTATAAACAGGAAGTTAATTAAGAGACTTACATTTTAGACACCATATTGCCTGATTTTGCTCTATTTTGCCAACAAAAATCATTCCAAACACAGCCACAGCACTGTTTTGCGTCTCTGAACAACATGATGCTGTTTCGTTCCTGAATGAATCAACTGTTTAAATAATTCGGTTCAATCGCAATGACTCACTTATAAACAGTGACTTGCTGCCACCTATTGGCGGTTTTAATTTCACCTTTCGATTGTTTTTCCCCGATTTTTTTTTAATGTGTTAAAATCATTTAAAATATCATTATTCAACGTTTTGTTTAATGTATCAAAATATTATTTATGCATTTGTAATTGCAGGTTAAATGCATTCATGTCTTGCATTAAACAGTGTGTAAATACATCTAAATGCCACTTCAGATCCAGCTACTCTGTTAATTTCATTTGCTTGGTAACAGCCCATATGTCTTATATGTCAGGAAATCTAAATTTTGGGACCTCAGTTTTTATAAAAACCTGTGTATGGCCCTAGTCATAGCACCGCAACTTTTAGAGACCATTCATGTTTTATATTTAGCCTAGCACGTCAAGGACGCAACAGCACGCAAAATAAAGGGAACCCCTGCACCCCTACTTTATTATGAAAAGAAAGGTTTTTTTTTTTTGTCTTTCAATCCATGAGTTATCTTTGAGTCTATCTATATGCTAATATATGTTAACAAAGTTAACTGTGATGCTGATATTTAATTTTTTTAATTTATTTTTAATTTTTTTGGAACAGAAATTCATTCAGATTCTCTTCTTTATATATAAGAATGTTCTTTCTCAACCCTTGGCAACTCAGTAGCAAGTAAAAAATTGTTCATGACTGCAATGTATGAGCATTTTCTTAAGAGATTTGTTTTTCCCAAACATACTTTGGGTAATCAACCATGGATCAACACAGGAAAGAAAGCTATACCTTTCAACAGATTTCATGCTGTCTTTGAACATTTACTTTACAAGTAGCAAGTTTTTTTTATGTTGTAGTTTACTGTACATGACTGCCACAAAACAAAGAGTAATTTTATTATGTTTAATGTTTAGAGTGTTTACTCAGTGTATCGGTGTCTTTATTTTGTGTAAATGTTGGACAGGACCATGATGATAAATGTCATCATTTATCACCTGGAATGACTTGTAAATCCTGTAATGTCCTGTATTTTATCATTGTCATTTTTCTTCAGAGAAGCTCACTGACATTTTCTTTGAGTTTCAGGTATTGTACCATCTTCATAAAAAAATGAAAAATATGTCCAAGAAGTCTGAACGGTCAAAGCGAAAGGTAAGAGGGTTTTTTTTTTTTTTTGATATGTGTTGTTTTCCAGGTCTTGACATGATTTACTTAGATTATGTTCTGTAAAACAATATGATTTGTATGATTTTACCAGATACGATGGCATGCTGGAGCATGACAGAACTCATAAACCTTCATGTTTGATATATATATTAAAGTGTATTTATCAATTTGCTACATTTAATTTTAATCACGTTAAATTATGGTAATTCAAAATCTGTCACTCTTAAAACGGTCATTAAGCAGATCAGTGTAGAAGAAATTGGAAACTTTAGCCACATTTAAACATGTATGGATTTTATTGCTCTACAAAATACCAAACCATGTGGCATCTGCAAACAAATAATGCTGGCACTTTTCACAGCTCTAGCAGAGAGTACTCTGCATTATTGTGTGGAATTACTACATGATCTGCTACACTTGATAACCAGTAAGTGTCTAATTAGTTGATATTAATTTTAAAACCTGTATCTATTTTTTATAATTTGAAACAAGATGTAGAATCAAAGCATTTTGTGACATGTTTTGCTTGTGTGTTTTTTTCCAGTAAGTGCCACTTTGTTTGATATTTTGTTATCTAATGCAGTGTCATTCGTGTATTTTTAAGTGTGACTTAACTATCAAAATATAATGTGGTAAACCTTCGATGATGATTTCTGGCTGACAATATTTAAATACTGTCAGTATTTACTGTTCTTTTTCAAGCATATCCGAAGAAACATTTCACATGTTTCAAGAGCCATAATAGTTCACTGCTTGAGCATTTCCAACAAATTGACTTTCAAATCAGATATTTTAAGTGCATAAAATTGTCAGTTTTAATCAAGCAGTGTATGTCAGAAACCATTGCATCTGTGGTTTTAGTGCATCACTTAAGTTAATGGTCCATAATAGTCAATACACTCCAGAGTGGTCTCTTGTAACCAATGACGACCAGTGTATCCTTTTTGCACTGGACCTGGAGGATTAGATGGGGTATATTATGGGGTACCTGGAGTCAGATGAGAATTCAAATGACACTTTTACTCTAGACCTTTTTGCACTAGACCTGAAAAGAGTCCTTTTTGTGCTGAAATGAATTTGACCTTTAATGTGAGAAAAATTGGTGTTAGAGCACATCTATCTTCAATCTGTGTGTATAGCAACAAGCCACTAACCTTGGATCCTTTCATAGTAGTTGATGCAGTAATTCATGGCTATTATGGGGAAAAATGTTGTTTCGAAATATGGATTTGTGGACTTTCATGTCAGTCAATTATATAGATCTCAGAAGATGAAAAGGAGTGATCTCTGTCTCTCATGATCCATTGTGTAAGGAAGAATGTTCAGTCTGAAGAGACGTCTGAAACTACATCAAAACAGAGCTATGGTTGTGGGAAATGCAGCAAGAGAGTCCAAGACATTACTGAAGAAAAAATCTCTCATAGATAAAGTGTTTGTTGTATTTATTGGGCTGAAATAATGTCATTAATGAATACAAAAATGATAAATGATACATTTTCAAGCTTCATTACTTTATAGTAATAATGGGGGAGAAAGCACAGAAAACATGAATGAGGTTCTAGCTGAAATCACAGAATTCAAACTAAATGCTGACACTGCAGATTTGACCATGTTACAATACATTTTTAATATACAGCAAAAACGTCTTGGTTACTTATGTAACCCTCATTCCCTGAAGTCAGTGAACAGAGACGTCATGTTGGCAAATTGACCGACAAATTGGGAATCTTGCCAGAGAGACCAATCTACTTTGAGTGTAAACTAAAATGCACATTGGCATGCGATATTTGCATCCGATCACCACGCCCTGCAGCGTGTGAATAAATAGGCAACAGGTGCAATGCATAATCAGGTTTTCACTGAGGAGACAAGCCGGTGACCTAGCCGCTCAGCTATGGTACAGCAACTGTGGTGACGGGAGATGATGTCTCCATTCCCTCCTTCAGTTTTAAATATACATTTGGAGTGACAACTAATGCACAGAAAATCTCAGAATCGATGCAGAATCATTTCTTGGTTCGCGATGCACCGATTTATTTCCCCAGACCTATCATATATACTATATTTGTTGTCAGTCTTCAAATTAACACTTGATAGTTTTATTCCTTTTAAGAACATTAAATGTAATGAGATTACAATAATGAGCCCCTTACATTTACAGGAAAAATAAATGACAGTAACATGTTAATATGTTCAGAAGACTGAATGTGCTCCTGCGGACCATTCCACCTTTGACCAGGTGACACTTATTTTGTGCTTTTGTTTCTATTTATCATCTATAATTATCTTTTTTTCTAGTAATTAAAAAACTGAAGGCAAACTTTTACATTTATTTATTTATTTATTGTTAGCAAATAGTAGAGTATTCTTGTGGAAATTTTTAATACCACTAATACTCCCCCTTACCGAACCGTACCGAAAACGTGATCCCCAAAACCGCAATACGTACTGAACCATAAGAAACCTGAACCATTATACCCATACTATTCAGTGAGCCATCCTCTACTTGGAGACAGCCTTTCCCTTCTACTGGCCTCCGTAACAGACAAAGAGCTGCTCTGAGGTCCTAAAGGTTTGTGTTCAGTCCACATACAGTCACAGAGCAAAGCTATGGCTGGGTCTGCCTCCTCCAGGGGTAGTGTTTGCAGGTTCTCCTCCTGGTTGCTGAAGGGAGTGGTAGGAATCTTGGGCACATAGCTGGGGTGAGGTCTCAGAATTACATAGGAGTCAGTCCACCGAAACTCTTGGCACAATTAATTGACCAAAAATGCCTGCTGGTCCCCTACCCTCTTAATGGAAGCCAAAGTAACCAGTAGCAAATTCTTCATAGATAGAATTTTTAGCTCTACTGACTGCAAAGGTTTGAATGGGACATTCTGAAGTGCTCTAAGCACCAGAGCCAGATCCCAAGAGGGTATGGAGGGAGGGCGAGGAGGATTTAACCTTCTGGCTCCCCCGTGCTTCCCTACCGACTTTCCACCTATGGAGTCGTGATACGCAGAAATTGTGGCAGCATATACTTTGAGGGTGGAAGGGGACAGCCTCCGCTCCAACCCATGCTGCAGGAAGGAAAGCACGGCTCTGATCAAGCACTTTCAGGGGTCCTCTCAGTGAGAAGAATACCTTTCGATGAACAGGTTCCACTTCAAGGCGTAAGTGTGTCTCATAGATGCTTGCCGAAGTGATGGTTCCGCTGCCTCCAGTCCTGGGGTAGGTTACCTAGAACCACTGCGTCACGTCTAGGCACCAGACATGGACAGAGGTCCGGATGTGGGTGCCATAGGGTACCCCATCTCTCAGAAAGCAGATCCTTCCTCAGAGGATTCCGCCAGGGAGGGGCTGTCGCGAGAAGCATCAGTTCTGTGAACCAGGTCCAGTTGGGCCAATAGGGTGCAACTAGCAAGACCCGCTTCTCTTCCTCCCTGACTTTGCAAAGTGTCTGTGCTTCTGATTGAGATGGTGGGCAAGTTGTGACATGCGATGGGAGCGTAGACCACCTTGCCTTACGGACCAATACGTGTTTAAGCTGTGCCGGCTTTTTGCTGATGCAGTCCAAACCAGTAACCGCATGCCTATTGTACGTGGCTCCCCAACCGGTGGCAGAGGCATCCGTGAATACCACAGCATACCTGGACACCTGTTCTAGGGGTACTCCTGCTCGAGGAAACGAAGGGTCTGTCCACGGGCCAACGGTTTGGCGACAGGCCAGTTTGATTTTCACCTGGTGAGTGCTGCGTTCCCATGCCCATTTCAGGACTTGGCTAAGGAGCCAGTGCTGAAGTGGTCTCATATGAAGCAAACCCAGCAATGTAAGCCACTGTGGCTGCCATATGCCTCAGGAGCCTCTGAAAAAAGTTCAGTGGGACCACTGTTCTGCCTTTGAATGAATTCAAGCAGCCCAACACTGCTGAAAAAAGTGCACTTCCAAAATATACTTAAAGTGCTCTATTTTTGCGCACTAATTTTGTACTTAATATACTAAAAATGATTCTTTAGTACATCTTAAGAAAAACTTAAGATCTTCTAAGTGTACTCAACTGTGCTATTTTAGGACACCATGAATATGAACTAAAATGCGCTTGTAACCTACTTTCTCTGTACTGTCTCTTGGGTACAATAAAAGTAGGGGCTATAAAACCCTGTATTCATATCGGCTGGAGGGTCTAACTCTATCACATCCTTCGCCAGTAGAACTAAAATCTCAGTGCACAAAACATGAGCATCATCAGTCTTCACTGAGATGGATGCCCCTGAACTTTGGGGGATGCCGGGCAAACTGAATCGTGTAGCTGAGTCTGATGGTCTGAAGGAGCCAGCGAGACACCCTGGGGAGCACTGGCCAGGCTCTCAGAGACCGTGCAAGCGGGACTAGTGGAACTACAAACGTACCTACAATGAGGTAGGGAGGTGGAACACAGGGACCTGGCTCTGAGTCACCCATCTCAGGGCCTCTTACCTTTTCGCTTGCTGCCTGGATGGGCTGGGCACCCTGCCTGCAACTGTCTCCATGACGATGCTTGGATGGAGGGTGCTGCTGCTGTGTGGGAGCGGGGGCAGATGCAGAGGGGGCACCCTTAGCAACAAGCAGACTGGGGCGCTCTGGTTGGGTGGATGAAGAAGCTGTCCACTGGGGCAGGATGTGTCTGATTGCCTCCATCTGCTACTGTGCAGCCGAGAACTGCTGGGCACAGCTCTCGACTGCGCTGCCGAAAAGACCGGTCTGGGACACAGGGGTATTTAAAAAACTGTTGTTGACCAGACACAGCCAGAGATGGTGTTCCTGGACCACCATTGTGAACATTGTTCGACCCAGAGACCACACAGTGACCTTCGTCACTCATAGCATGAGGTCAATTGCTGTACCCAGTTCTTGTACTTTGCTAGATATAAGCAGATGTTATATTAGATATTTCTAGAGTGCATGACATTGTTTTGTCATCACCACATGCATTTTGATCTATTTAATTCAACATCACAAGTAGCTAAACGCATTACAAACACCAGGTGCAGTCTGCCAAAATATCTTTTTTAATAGCCTTCTCATAAGAATCTGAGCATATTGCAATGAGGGGAAGTGGAAGTGAGTAAATATGTGTCTTGACAAGAAGTTTATGAACAAAAAAGCTTTAGTAACTCAGTAAAGAGGTCTGTTGATTTAGGCCCCCTCCCACATTAGTGCACAGAGATTAGCACTAAGAAAGCTAACCATAATCCCATTACCCAGAGTTACTTGAGTCTTTTGCTGTTACAATTGTTATCTGTACCCCTAATTGAGGGTCAGGGATTTCACAGTGCTACACTGTGTTAAACTGTGCCGTGACCCAAATGAATATTTACTGCAAGGTAATTTATGGTCTTATTTTACTGATATATTGATTCAAGTCATTGTAGTGTTTTTAATCATGTTATTGCATAATTGGATTATTTAAAGAAAGTGACACAAAAAAATGCATGCTAATGTCACAGTATATTCTGTATACATAAACATAATATCTAATAAATATTTATGTCTTTGAGTATATTTTATTGAAAATCATACTGTTCGCAGAAATCTCCAGTTCTTTCTTATGGGATGTCTTCTCTGAGTTAGCAACAGTAACCAAGGGTGAGTGGAGCTTAGAGAAGGATCAGGACAGGGTCATATTTCAATATTGCTCATCAATTATGAAATTCAAATAATGCAATTGTAGGTGTGTACATTTAACACTGTAAATAATTTAGAGAGGGTATATTCAAGTGCTGCTGGTAACTGCAAGCTTTTCAACTGTTCAAGGTCACTTTGTCATTACAGTCAGAAAGCAATCTGACATGTCTATAATACCACCTCGGTTAAAGCCAGAGACTTTCCATGGATTTAGTATAACCTAATTTACATAATTTGAAAAACAAGGGTTGTTGGCTGACAGTGTCTATGACCCTCTGAATGTAAATGGTCACCATGGGCAACAGTCCCTGTTTTGCTAATGTACGCGATTTTGCATCTGCAAAGGAAAAACAGAAGAGAGAAAACCGAAATGTGTTTGAAATTATTTTGGAAATAGTGCTTGCTTGTTGTTCTCCAGGGTTAATTGGTGGTGAGAAGCTCATTTGTCACTCTTGGCCCCAGGTGAACCGGTGTCTAAGTATCATTGACAAACCGCAAACTATTCGTTGTTCCCAGAGGTTGGGAAGGAAACTGACAGGGCTGTTAACTCAGTAGGGAGCAGAGCTGGCAGTGCTGATGAAGTTCACCCACTGATACACAGAGTCACATGCATCATGTCGCTTTGCTTGTCGACTGAATGTGCTATTCATGATAAAATGTGGAACAATTGATAAATGGCACACTAGGTTAAGTGGGAGCCCTCAAACCACAGCTGCATAGTGGCAAAATTTCAGCTAAAGCAGTCACTAGGTGTGACATCTCCTACCACAGCTGAGCTGTTTTGAGGTGGCAAGTCAGCAGCTGGCCTATTCCAATAAGAGTTTTAGAGAATATGTTAAGGCTCTCTAACAGAGCGGGAACATAAGAGCTCTTCACACTCACCTTGGGGCTGGTCACATCTGATAGCAAAGGCACAGTTTGAGGACTCAGCAGGGATTCTTTTCTCAATCCCAATTTCAGTAGACCAGCAAACATCAGGGGCTGCATTTTGATAAGTCTAATCTTCTCAAAATAGAGTTGTTTGGATGCTGACCATTTCCTTTTAGATGTGAGGGTGCAGTACGTCAGTAGGTTTGGAAATTCTGTGGGTAGGTGAAATCGTGCGAGCAAAACGCAAAGACATGTTTCTTACATTATGTTGCATACTAACTCTGTCCTTCACAATCAGGATTAAATCAATGATGCTGTCTTCATATGCACATAGAAAAGATGGTGCTTGTCAGGACTAATTAGCTAGATATAGTCTCTGTTAAATTATGGAGGATGTACATGTAATTTAATCATTATTCACATTGTCCTACTGATACACAACATAATAGCTAGTATTAACTGTAATTGTCCGTGAAATCATTTTGATTTAGCTCACCAAAATTGACAGATTGAAAGACAAAGAGTGCAGTCATAGCCCACTTAATGCTGTTTAAAAAAAAAAAAAAAAAGTCTTATACATTAAAATTTGTACGAGCTAGAAAAAATGTCAAATAATGCTACATAATTAATGTGGATTTATGTGGAAAATCATGTGGATACCTATTTTAAAAACAGCAAAGGTTGTTGGATGGGATCAGTCTCTGGAGCGCATTTAGTTTCCTTGTCTCCACTGACATTCAGGGCTGTAGTGGTCATCTCTAGGTGCTGATTCACCATCTGATCTGGATATGGACTGGATCTGGATGCTACGGTGACCTCAGTATAAGAATGAAACAGACTAATATTAGTGTAGATGCCATTCTTCTAACGATGTAACAAGTACATTGGGTGGTATGGGAAGTGTTCCCAGTTCTGGTTGACCTAATTAATGTAGACCAATAATCCTTTAACGGATTTGAATTATAGATGTAGTGTATTATGTGTGAGCCAGGTTAAAGAGATGGGTCTCTGACAGAGTAAGTCTGCCCCCCGAACAGTGTTAGGTAGATTGTTCCAGAGTATGGATGCTAAAAAGGAAAAGGATCTGCTGCCCGCTGTTGATTTTGATATTCTAAGTACTATCAAATGGCCAGAGTTTTGAGATCGTAGCAGACTGAAGGACTGTAATACGATAAGAGCTCATTCAAATACTGAGGTGCTAAACCGTTCAGGGCTTTATAGGTAATTAGCAAGATTTTAAAATGTATACAATGTTTATTTGAGAGCCAGTGCACTGTTAGAAGCGGGCTAATATGGTCTTACTTCCTGGTTCTAGTAAGGACTCTAGCTGCTGCATTTTGAACCAGCTGGAGTTTGTTTATTAAGCGTGCAGAGCAACCACCCAATAGAGCATTACAATAATCTAACCTTGAGGTCATGAATACATGAATTAACGTTTGACATTGAGGGCATAGGTTGTAATTTACATATTTTTTTTAGATGGAAAAATGCGGTTTTACAAATGCTAGAAACATGTTTTTTTCAAAGGAAAGATTGCTAGGTCGGATAATTAGCATCTTTTCTTTCAGAATTTAGCAGTAAGAAATTACTAGTCATCCAAATCTAATCTAATATAAACATGCAATTTCTTTCCCAGCTGTTTACCTTCACAAACATAACCAACAGTGTTTTTGTAACTTATGTGTGTTTTTCAACAGTTTAAGCACCATAAGACATGGAAGAGAACTTAGTTTACTACTCACATGCCGTGTAACAGCCGCTTTCTGGCTGTTAAAAATTATTTAATAAATTATCTGTGGTGTATTTTGAGGTGAAACATGATAGACACATGGGGATGCCTCAGACTTATATTACATCTTGTAAAAAGGGGTATAATAGGTGCCCTTTAAAATCTGATTGGATGAGCAAAGCTGTGACCACACATCAGTTGAGTTCTATTTGAAAGTCAGCATAGTCAGAAATTATGATAGCCTAACTCCTCTTGCTTATTGCTTCTTCTGTATTATATCTGAGTGAAATATAGAGTAGGAGTTTACCAGGAATTTTTTGGGTAGTCATATTGACTGTGAGCCAGCTGTAGCACCATTCGCTAAACTTCTCCTGCCATACATCTGTCTGTCTCAGCTGAACATTTGACCTAAGGGTGTTTCGAAATGCTCCTATGTCAACTTCAATTGACAGCATTTTTTCATCTTGAAAAACTTTAATTATCCATGTTTCTGTACTGGACCGTTATCTTTCTCTAGCTCTAGCTAGATGGAGGCAGTAGCTCAACAAGAAAGATGGTATAGTGTTCAGTGCTAGTGGAAATATATGAGACACATATTGCCCCAGGCTGGCCTACTGTTTGCAGTAGTTTCATTGTCTTGTCTCTCCTGTAGCAAATTAGCTCAAAGTGAGATGAACATAATTAATCATAACGTGTTGTTATCAATTATATATTCATCTTCAGGAATTAACTGTAGCCTTAATAGTACAATAAAATGATTTGTTCGTCCGC
>JAUZSZ010000095.1:19037216-19047633 GCA_034780575.1 Labeobarbus marequensis | reverse complement strand
TTCACTTGGTAATTTGACGCTGGTCTCGTACTTTATACTGACCTAGCCGCCTCACATAAACTGTTGGTTACTGATGTCAAATGCTGCCGCCCTATTTGCAGTAAGCCATTAAATATGTATTCAGCAAGTGAAAATTTTCAATGACCGGGTTATGGAGAAAAAATGAGTAGCATTGAGCTATTATATGCGATTCTATTAAAAATATAGTTAATGTAAGCTTATTAAGTGCTCATTAAGGACATTTATTTTATTTATGTTCAAACCTTTTTAATGAGGATGTTACTGAATGCACCTCTAAAAGAATTGAGCATAGAATTTTTTTTTTTGTTTCATTTATTTTTGCATTACTTATGATAACATGCCACATATAGATGCAGTATTATAATATTTTGAGACATCATTTCAAAAACTGACATTACTCCAATATTAACTCATGCTAAGCTCATTCAGAGTTTCTTCAAATTAAAAAAGGTCTCTTGCTAAAGTCTGGCATGCATCAAATTATATCACTCCACACAATTCACTCCAAAATATAGAGAGAAGGCAAGTCTTTTTGTGGACTGGCACAGAGCCATCCGTCTGAGAGGGCTTAGTCCCTAGGGGCCACTCTAGTGGTAGGAGGCAAACCAGGACGTATGAGAGGAAGGGGACTGATAATTTTAGATTTATTTTGACAGATTGTATCTAATCTAATTGAGTGATTATTGTTCAGTAATTAGATGGGCTATGTCTAAATGAGTAGCCCATGTGGTGGTCCTGAGACTTGGTAACTCATTTTTGACTTGGTGAATGGACAGATATATAGTTAAGTAGACAAATGATTCAGGTTTTTAATCACCTGGATAACCATAGGTTGTACTGCCATCATATTCAGAAACTTAACAGGATGGTTTGCTGTGAAATCTTTTCTCATTTCTATAATGTAAATACAAGTGTAATTTTTATATTGTTTGCAATATTTTAGGATGATCACTTATTGGGCTGAAGCAACTTAGGTTTACATTCACTTGATTTGAACTTGATAAAACTAAGCTTTTCCATTTCAAGAAAAAAAGTATGCATTGTTAATATTTTGCTTTTACTGATTTAAAGATCTCACTGATTTACATAATTTTCAAGATGTCAGAACTTTTGTTTTACTTATTGATCATATAAATATCAGCAACTGCAGCAAATTGAATATTTTTGCTGATTTCAGTACTCTGGATAAAATTGAGGTGTTGTTTTTTTGTGTTTTGTTTTGTTTTGTTTTGTTTTGTTTTGTTTTGTTTTGTGTTTTAAGTACAGTATGAGAGCCATTTTCTCTTATTTCAATTGCCCTAAGCCTATGTATCAAATATGATACTTGACAAAGGAATGCAGATTTTTAAAATATATTTGTCATTTTTAATATATTCATCTCTATATATTTTGTCTAAAGTTTCAATGATCTCTTCCACTGTTATTTCATATGTCAGGCTTTACAGGGTTAACACCCTTTTCCCCCTAGAGTCTATAGAAGATTCTTTCATTTGTTTTGGTTACAGTGAGAGAATATAAATGGCAGATATGAAATATTAAGTACAATTAAGTGTTTACTATGGAAAAAATCAGACCCGTGAAAGCTAACAAAAAAAAAAAAAAAAGGTTTTTGTTTTTATAATTAATGATTCAGGAAATTGTAAATGAAGAGTTACATTAACCATCTGTTTCAGTTGATGCTAGTTTACGCTTGCCAGCAGGACATTTAATTCCACATAATGACACATAAAAGCTTTGTAGGATTTTGCCAGAAGTTTATTTTTCTTGAGTTTGTTTATCATAGTAGTAATAACTGAACAGCGGTGTTTCTGAGCTGAAGAATTAGGACAGCGTGTGTGCTTGACACTGGGCTTTAGAGTCTGGTTCCTCTTTGAACCTGCCCTCATGTGGGACCCTCTCCGGTGTCCGGTGAATGTCAACATGTGCTGCTGAAGTTACAGGCATCCAAGGTCATTCTCATATTAGCAAAATGCCTTTTGACACAGAAGGGAGTTGAGACGCTACACAGTAACCTTGTGTAAACAGCCGTCTCTGGAGTGTAATGCACCAGGTGATTATGAAACTGCTCACGGCGGTATCTTTACTTTGATAACAGTCCTCAAACACTGCCCTCTACATTACTCCTTTGAAAGGTTTTTTTGTGACATATATGCACATGTACCCACTCATAAACATTACACATTCAAAATGTCTCATTTTAGACATTCTTGGGATTATACTGCTGTTTGACTCATGTCAGGCACAAACTTCAAAGCTGGAAATGTTCAAGAACGTAAATCAGACCTGTGTCATGCTGTTTGTGCAGTTTATGTAATTTATTATCCATGAAGTGACCATTTTCCCTTCTAGGATCAGTCTTAACCAGTTGGCTCTGGTCCCTTGGCTTTCATTTTCTGTCTGCAAGACGTCTTGCGCAGTTGATTAGCTTCATGGCAAAGGAAAAACTTGAGATGACAGCATGTTTTCCGAAAGATCCTGCACCTCTCCACGGGCAGCACGTGGAAGCTTTGTGCTATGAATAAAGTTATTCCACGCATCTTGCCATGATTCAACAATAAATAATGTTCTTCCATGCATCTCTCTAAAACTCTAATGGCTTTATAAATTACATCATTACCTGTTAGGGGCCCAAGCGAATTCTGTGTTCCTGTCAGCAAGGGCAAACGGAGTGAGACTGATCTCATTTTCATTCAGATGTCTCTCAAGTAGCCCGCTGTTAAGAAGTCACTCCGCTAATACAGCTCCAGCGTTTCTAGCCCTCTTTCTTGGGAGAATTTATCATGTCATTTGTTTTCATAGTCGGGTCAGTGTTGTACGCAGTCCCTGCGTGGAGCTGACATTTTGATCTATTCGAGCAATTGAGCCTCTTTCACTATGTGGAAAAAGACTTGTCGTTTGCAAGCAAACTCAATTTATCACTTTATTATTCTCAAGGCAAGGCACAATTTATCAAGCTTCTCTCTGGATCCAGTGCTGAAGCACCTGTAGAGCTCCCCTCTGACCTTTATAAAACTTCATTCTGATTGGCTATTTGTAACCTTAATCTCTAAAGCTTCAGCACAGCAGAGGGCTGGAAGACATGATGATGATAGTGGTGGAGGTGGTAATGAGGAGGGTCAGGTTACCTAATTTTGAGGGGGCAAATATTGGCACACAGAGTTCAGTTCAGGTCATTGTGTATGCTATCTTTCCTAATATGTTGTTCTCATGTATGCAGCTAACACTTTTTTTTCTTTCTTCAGATGGACGACCGCAGTGGGAGGTGGAGGCAAAGATCATCAGAGAGAAGAGTCAAGGAGTGAGTGAAACTTTCCTTTTTGCATGTCTAAGAA
The DNA here is from genome assembly GCA_034780575.1 of Labeobarbus marequensis. NCBI lineage: Eukaryota > Metazoa > Chordata > Actinopteri > Cypriniformes > Cyprinidae > Labeobarbus > Labeobarbus marequensis. The sequence goes on along the minus strand of JAUZSZ010000095.1, from coordinate 19,044,280 downwards.
AATTTTTGCCAACAAAAGCACAGACGATACACAAGACATAAATATGTCTACGGACCCTTTTCAATCTTTCTTTTCTTTCTTGAACTAAAAGCTGAAATGCCTCTTTAAGTGTTTAACACTTAACAGATTTGAGCACATTGTAGTATGTTTTGACTATATTTTCACTTTGTATTCGTCAGTGGGACAACTTTGATTGGTTTGTCTCAGACACCAATGATGTGTTGTTTAGTAATGTCTCTTGTCTCCATCTGTAGTCTAGCATCGTGGTGGAGGTGCCTCCTTATCACAGTAAGACGGTCACTTCAGCAGTGCAGGTGCAGTTCTACGTGTGCAATGGCAAACGGAAAAGGAGCCAGTCACAGCGCTTTACCTATCTGTCAGGTACGTATTCGATAGCACATTACAATCCATTGTATATCACGGCACTTAATTCCGAAATGAAATTAGAGCTCAGTAATTGTTGCTTTTCATTAAGCAGTTTCATACCTTTACCTCATAATAGTTTATAGGCACTACTGTTTAAAATTTTGGGCTCTGTACGTTTTTTTTGTTCTTGTAATGGTAATAGCCATTACTCCAGCCTTCAATGTCACATGATTCTTCGGAGATCATTCTAATATGCTGATTTGGTGCTTAAGAAACATTTCTTATTATCATCAGTGTTGAAAACAGGTTTTTTTTTTTTTTGTAGAAACTTCTTTTTTTTTTTTACCCTAGCATTCAGGAATTTATTTATTTATTTATTTTTTTAATCTCTATCCAAAAAAAAAAAATCTTATCCCAAACCTATGAACGGTAGTTTATGTAAGTGCATAATGTGAAAAAAAGTGAAAAACAAAAGTAATTTACAGATCCTGAGAGCCTCAAATGTTAAAATTGGATTTTACTCTGTTAAAAATAAGCTCAGTGTAAAATGTTTTTGTAAGTAATTGCATTTTACAGTAAAAATAAGCATCTGTAATCAATAATCTGGTCCTTATTAGTAACTGAATATAAAATAAGCAATATGAAATATATTAAATCTTTATACATATACAAAATATACACGTATACACATTATTGCATATTGGAATTTGTGGCGCTGTAACTTAGTGTCAACCTTACATCAGGTATTGTGTCTGAGTCTGGCCTCACAGCAATCATGTGAGTCAATTTCATGCAAAATTGTTTTCTTGCTAACTTGACATAACAGTAACAAGAATGGCACACATGTGGGTTTTCACAGCAGAGTCACCCGTTTGATCATGCCAGCGTTCCTCTGCACCGTGCACCAGTGTGGTTAGGGATGAGGTTGTTCCAGTAACAGTTGAGCACCTGGTAACCGCTCATGTAAAATACTTTGAAGAAAGAATCAGCATGATTTACATGTGGCTGGAGGCATGAAAATCAAGGGTTTTCAAGAACTAGACCCCTTCACAGTGTCTTTGTCTTTCTGTTTTTCTCGCTCTCATTAAACGCTGTCATTCTTTTTCCATCTCTCATTGGCTTCATCTGTCTTAATAGTCATATTCTGCAGAATTACTTTGCATTTTGGAAGATTTTCCCCTATGATAAGTCTGTTGAATGATGAGGTTGATGATTCACATGACTATTATAATTTCTCACACATGTTGAGTTGACATGCATTACATTAGTACGTTATTAGTTCTGCTTTTGAAAATGACATTGAACATCTGATGAAATAGACCAAAATGCAGGGTGTTGTAAAAGGCGACATCTAGTTATGGCTTATAGATTTTATAATAAAGTGTAGCCGTGTGTGGTTCTCGTAGCAATAAGCCGGTTTGGTATTAATTTCCCAAAGTGAGTCAAACCGAAAAACAGCGTTGGCGTAATTAAATCACACGTGAGCAACTTTTTTTGGTGTCTTTATCTCTGAGTTGCATGCTAACTTGTTGAAGAGATTGAGAACAAAAAGAGAGGGAGAGTAAGAGAGCGAGATAGGCCCAGCCTCCCGCCCACCCTCTTCGCTCCACAAAGCACCCACTCAAATTAGGGTTTCCTGTTTTCCACACTAACCCGTCGGGCCTCAGCCAATCAGACGACAGCACAGGCAGCCAATATTCTGAACAGGCTATGCGACTGTGGTTGCCATGGCATCGGCCCGCTGAGAAAGTGGCATGGCAGGGGGATGGGCTGAGGTGCTGTGTTGTTAGACTAGAGCCAGACTCTTCATGTGTAATGAATTAGCCGTCTGATGCGATGAGCAGAGAGATCTTAATCCAAATTCAGATTAAATACAGTGTGAAAGCTGTTGGGCCTGTGAGGAAGTAGTTTGTAATGAACCAAACTGCATGTATGAGGCTTCTTTGTTGGTCACAAATCCACCAGCTTTGGTCCAAAATGGATCTGGAAATGAATGGTATAAGCTGTGTTTATTAACTGAAACTAAACTTTTTTCAGATGCATTGTAGGTACACAATGAGTAACACCAGACTCAAATGCATTCACACTCTCTCCCACACATTGTTGTCACTTGCTCTTCATATCAGGAAACTGCAGTTTTACTGCCGTAATGGCCTTGCAGCAGCGTATGGGCTGTGAACTGGATTTTGGTTCCCATTTGGAGCTATGCTGGAGGGCAGACAAGCGTTCTTCAGGTCCCAAATTCAGCACTGGTTTACATGGCACTCAGGCAGGCAACATATGCTCTCCTAGAGTCCACGGCAAGTAAAAATATCCCCCACTCATGCGGGCCAGGGAAATGGCAGATCGGGAAATGGGTTACTGAATACTATGTTGCTATTACTCATTGTCTGCGTGTTTGAAGAGAAGAGAAGAGTTTGGTGGAAATACTGATTCAATGAAATATGTGCAATTTTTGTATTGGCCATAAATCTTGAATATATGTTAGTCATATAATGTTGCTGTCAGTTTTATTGGAGATGGGAAATTGGAGAAGAGTTCATTAGTGCTGTGAATCTATTAAACTTTAAAAGAAATTGTCAAATCTGTACGGTTAATCAGTTTGGCATGCTAATTTAATGCCATTATGAGATCTCAGCAACTCTCAATATGATAACAATAGAAGTATAAATAAAAATACATATTTTATTGATATTACTGAAATGTACCAAAGATGTGAAACAAGATAATTACTGTTCAGGCTAATTCAGTGACATTTTATAGCTAACAACGCATGAAATCTTAAGATTTTCATGTCAAGTTTTCTCTTCCTTCCTTTTTTCAACCATATATTTATCTCTCTTTCTCTCTCCACTCTTGCAGTACGGGTCAAGCAGGAACATAGGGATGATTTGGACTCCCCTGCCATGCCGCCCATGTCCATGCCTCTGGTCCATGCTGCCAGTTTGGTCTGTGCTCAGCCGCTGTCCTCCCCAGAGCACTCCCACCCGCCAGACGGCCTTCTGTCCAGCTCCCCACGTGGCCTGGCTGCAGGCCTGCACCCTCTCCAGGCCCCCTGCGGCCCAATGGGCTCCCCAACTCTTCCCCACCTGCCCCACCTTCAGGCTCAAGGGCTGAATGCACCTCCCGAATGCCAGATGCCCTTCCACCCAGGCCCTGCTGCCACTGCCAGGCCATCTTACCCACACATACAGCACAACATGCCCTTCAACGGCCAGCACAGTCTTCCTATGACTGCAGGCTCCCCACAGGCATACGAGCGAATGCCCTTCCAGGCCGACCCGGCTGGGTGTCACTCCCTGGGTTTGGGGATGGTGTATGGACCGGCTTCTTCGACACCCAACTCTGGAGTGCCTCCGGGGCCTGGCTCCAGCCCTAGCCATGCAGCCTGTACAGGTAGCCACCAGGTCATGGCCCACTCTGCCTCTCACCTTCACTCTCTAGGCTACCACTGCCCCACTCCAGGGCAGATCCCGTCACCCACCCACACGCTGGGACAGCCGGCCCCACAGCTCCAGCATCCCCTGGTTTACCATCCGGCCGGGCAGCGGTCCGCCTCCTGCCCCACACCCTCCAGTGCTCCTGCTCATATGGTGCCATCTCCCCACTCTGGGCCCTCGTCCCCCCAACTCCATTCTCTCCCTTACCACTCACCCACCTCCCCGTCTCCTACCTCCAACAGCCCCCTGGGGCCCATGGCACTCTCTGGACAGCCTTCTCCCCAATCTAGCAGCCCTGTCCTGGCTGGGTTGTCCCCTTCAGGTCCCTTGGTGCACCCGTTGACCCAACAGGGAGAGAGGCTGAACATCAAACAGGAGCCAGAGGATAGAGAGCCCACCTTCCGTACCATCGGCCTACAGGATATCACACTTGATGATGGTGAGTCTTTGCACTTTGTTAAACAATGTTTGTTTTTTTTGTCTTATGACACTTGAGAGTGACCACTGCAACTTGCAGTTTGGTGTATGAATAAAAATGAAATCTTGAGAAATTGTCCCTCAACAGGACAAAGCAATATTGATACAATTCACCTTTACATTAAAGGTATTTAAAGCTTCTGGAACTTGTTACTAAAACATTGTTTTAATATAATATACTAAACTCTCAGCATATAATATAGCATTGACTTTTGACTGGGGAACTCCAGGTTGCATTTGCTTTAGCTATGATGACCAAACCTATATTGCATGAGTCCTTGGTTTTTTCCCCTGGTTATGTAGTACTCACTGAAATAATTATATGGAAATAATTATATTCATATATGGTCATTTATGGATATTGGAGTAATTTAATTGGTCTACAAGTGTGTGAATAGTACATTAAGGGTGAATAAATATGTGTGAATTTGTGCCGTAGTAACTAAATCATAAGAGGAACTAGTAGAGCAAGAACATTAGAAAGTATTAAATAAACAAGCAAATGCTTCATTTACTAAAATGAATTTGCATGCACAAGTTGCCTGGGGCATTACTGTGTTTGGCAGTTCCCAGATCTTAAGAGTTTCATGACACAGGGCGTAATCCTTCTTAGCAGAACTATGAGACCTAATGTCAGTAGTGTGGTGGAGGGAAACACACTGTGTTTGGCATTGCATGCTGCTGTATCTTATTCCTCTCACTGTTTTGCATTATGTAGTATGCATACTGTGCATAGTATGCATAATTAGCTTAGAATACTCAAATGAACTACTGAATTTGACAGCTGACTGCAAGAATACACTACAGTATATAGAGCATGCTTCCATAATGCAGTGAGCTTAGTATGACCTTCTATTTTCAGTGTGATGAATGAAGCAGATGTCACATAAACTGCCATTTTAATATACACTACCATGTCGAGAAGCCACTTCTGCTCACCAAGGCTGCATTTATTTGATCGAAAATACAGCAAAATAATAATAATAATAAAAAATTTAATATGCTAATTTGGTGTTTAAGAAACCTTTCTTGAAAACTGTTGTGGATTATTGAAGAATAGAAAGCTCAGAAGAACAGAATTTATTTGAAATGGAAATCTTTTGCAACATTGTCTTTAGTATCAATTTTGATGAATTTAATTCATCCTTGCTGAATTAAAGTGTTAATTTCTTTAAAGGGGTCATATGATGCAATTTCAAGTTTTGCTTTCTCTTTGGAGTGTTACAAGCTGATTGTGCATAGATAAGATCCCTGAAGTTGCAAAGAATAAAGTCTCAAAACAAAAGAGATATTCTTTATCAAAGTTAAGAATCTGCCACGCCCCGTTAAAAAGGCTCATTCAAACACGCCCCCACGTCTACGTCACAATGTGGAAATATTTGCATAAGGCGTGGTTTCAGTAACCGCATTATTAACTGTCTTTACTTTTATTTTGAAAGCTAAAGCTTGTGATTATGGAAAGGGGGTTACATTTCCAACTCGTGCTTGTGCTGTTAGGCCAATCACAATGCACTGTGCCAGTTAGCCAATAAGAGCAGACTGCACTTGTCGGAAGGAGGGACTTTGTAGAAAACGAAGCGTTTGAGAGAGGGGGGGCATAGAGGAACTACAATAATGTACAGTATTTGAAAAATAATGTTTTTTTTTAACATTAAAGCATGTCAACATATTCTGTTACACCAAATACACAAAACAATGATCTTTAAAAAAGCATCATATGATCCCTTTAACGATGAGTAAATGATGACAATTTGAATTTTGCCCTTTCAGAACTGTCCCTTTTTAGGTGAAATATTCTTATTTAGAAAAGTCTGAATAGCAGACCTTACGGTGGTTGGCAAAGCACCCTATTTTTCTCCCTTTGCTCACTTTATTTTATTTTTTTATTTTTTTTGCTAAACCAGGGGTCAGCAAGCTTTTTGACATAAGGTGCCATTTTGTATTTTTCTTGTTCATTATTGTTCCAAGTTGGGAAATTAACATTTATAAAATAAACAACTAAATGAACTAAATGCATTTAATATTAATCTCTTTCTCTTTTATAGCTTGCATGCCAAACGTTGCCCCTGATGTCATGCAGAAAAAGGTTGCCAACCCCTGGTCTAAACAAAAAAACAAAAACCATCCATGTGTTATATGCAAAGTCTTGGCCATTGCAATAAATAAATAAATATTTTAAAAATTTACTCCAAAACTTGCACAAGAAGTTCTTTTTTTTAGATAAATATTTTTATTTGTAAGAATACATGCACATAATCTAAATTTCTAGACATGCATTAAAAAATTACATTACTTTTATGCATATATTAAACATATATTGCATGGAAACATATCAAGTAATGGATTGCATACCTGTTATGTTATGGCCAGTTTGCAGGTAAAAGAAGCCAGTTCTAGATCAGATCACAGGTAGGGCAACATCCACCAAGAGTTCAGAGTTCAGCCAATGTACTATTAAAACCATTCCTGCAGGGCAGAGAACAGCCAGCATTAATGAGGAGGAGGAGGAGGAGAAGGACAAACAGGAAATGCTGAGTATGTGCTCTTCCTGTTCACAGGCCACAGAGGTGAAAAGAATGAACCTGTTGGTTGATAAAAAAGGGTGATGTCACTGAATTAGAGATGATTTCAGTTCAAACATACAGCCAAAATGCATAATTCACACACTCATACATGCCGGCGCTGCCCACACACGAGCAAGATTTGCCTCAACACTACAACCACCCATACACACACAAATACACACTCCAATGAATGCACCCAAGTGGCGGTCCCCTCAGA
>JAUZSZ010000095.1:18962784-18981833 GCA_034780575.1 Labeobarbus marequensis | reverse complement strand
ATTTGATCCCTCCACTTCACCTCACTTGGAATTTCAGTGGGATTTACATGTTTAGATGTAGGTCAGATGTTCAAATATCGGATATTTATCTAATTTAAAACCTCATATGGAAGTGGCTCAGAATGGATGCAAAAAAATCCTGTGCAGATTTTTATGTTTACGATCCGTGTCACATGTGAGGAAGAAAAAAAAAGATTTTTTTTGTGCCAGTGTAAATGCAGCCTAGTTTCCATTTGTAGCCAGTAGAGGGGCAGTTAAATAACTCAAATGTAGTTTAGTTCATGGTTTTACAAATTGGTTCAGTTGGCCGTAGGTATGTACGTATGTATTTATTTACACTACCAGTCAAACGTTTTTGAACAGTGAGCTTTTTAATGTTTTTAAATAAGTCTCTTCTGCTCACCAAGCCTTTATTTATTTGATCCAAATTACAGCAAAACAGTAACATTTTTGAAATATTTTTACTATTTAAAATGACTTTTCTATTTGAATATATTTTAAAATGTAATTTATTCCTGTGAGCAAAAGCTAAATTTTCAACATCATTACTCCAGTCTTTGGTCTCACATGAGCCTTCAGAAATCATGTATGCTGATTTGCTGTTCAAGAAACATTTATTATTATTATTATTATCATTATTATTATTATTATCAATATTTAAAACAGTTGAGTACATTTTTTCAGGATTCTTTAATGAATAGAAAGATCCAAAGATCAGCATTTATCTGAAATAAAAAGCTTTTGTAACATTACACACTATACCATTCAAAAGCTTCAAAATATTCTATATATATATATATATATATATATACTCAGCTGTTTTCAAAATAATAATAATAATAATAATAATAATAATAATAATAGCTATTTTTGATGAGCAAATCACAATATTAGAATGATTTCTGAAGGATCATGTGACTGGAGTAATGATGTTAAAAATTCAGTTTTGAAATCACAGGAATAAATTACATTTTAAAATATATTCAAGTAGAAATCAATTATTTTAAATAGTAAAAATATTTCAATTTTTTCCTGTTTTTGCTGTACTTTGGATCAAATAAATGCAGGGTTGGTGAGCAGAGACTTCTTTAAAAACATTAAAAATCTTGCTGTTAAAAACTTTTGACTGGTAGTATATATAATGCATTATACCTAGATTCAGACCTGAATCTGATATAAAAGTCAAAGAGTTTGTTAATCAGTCATTTATTACTGCCTTTTTGTCCTGTTCTTTATGAAATGATGAGACAAATTTTATAAATGCCGCTCTATAGGTTTGAGTCATGAATGATGCAGCGAGTGAGTAAATTTTAAACTTTAAAAGCCCTGCAGTAGATCATGGCGCTTGCACCACCAGTGCCATCGATTTGATTCCCAGGGACTGCATGGTCTGATAAAATGTATAACTTAAATTCAATATAAGTCGCTTTGAATAAAAGCATCTGCCAAATGCATATATGCATAAATGCAAATGTAAAGTTGCATGTGTGTGTGGGTGTGCACATATGCTCAGGAGTTTATTTGCATCAGTATGTTTGAGGAAACATCTGCCGTGGCCCAAACTTCTCCCTCCGTCTGTCTCCCACAGCACTTCTTGAGCATGTTGTTTCATATTTAAAAGCTCAGCATCATGCGGTTCGCCATACAAGCTATCATATCAGAACTGAAATGTGAATGAATTCCCCTTTCATGCAGAGCACCACAGTCAAACAGCCATCAAAACACGCTCCTCTGATGCGCCGTCAACATGCTTTCACTGACTCCAGTTCAGCGTTAGCATTAATGCAGATGTACTGTCTCGTTTGTGTTTGAGCTAATCAGTGCTTTGGCTTGTTGTACATCAATATTCAAAATGCTTGTGAATAAACTAAGCGCAGCTGTATTTGAATGAGGTCATCTGTTGGAATTAGCGCTGAACATTAGTGTCTGTCTGAGCGAGACGCTAGTTTAAAGTTTACTCAATCGCTGCAGCACTCACGACTCAAAACTTTAGAGCGGCATATAGTAAGTTTGTCCTGTAATTTAATTAAAAGAACAGGAAAAAGGCAGCAATGAATGACTGATAAACAAACACTTTGATGACTTTTAATGACAGATGCTGACTGAATCTGGGTAATTGCTACTAGGCAGTACATTTTCATGTCATATATGTCGTCTTAATATATTATACTGAATAAAGAACCTAGAATATATTAGATGCAAACCATATTGAACTAACCTCCAGCGATCACAATATCTGTTTCTATTTAATTTTTAAAGCAACGTTTGTAAAGATTTTTTTTATTGTTTCTATATTTGTATTTTTTTATTATTTTAATTTTAAATCAGTAATATAGTAGATATTAATGAATTAATAATTATTTAGTTATTCTTTTAATGTATTTAGTAATATTATGTAAAGAGGCCGCTGAGGCTGGGTTAGAATCCATTAGCAGACGTTTATTAAGCAGACTTTCAATAGGCAGAAACGTGAGTTCAGGCAATCGGTCAATACCAGTATAGCAATCCGATCCGTCGACAAGCACAGGGTTGATCCAATAGACAGAGACGAGTAGGCAAGCAAAAGGTCCAAACACAAACATCAGATCAGTTTAGCAGTCACAGCAGAAGGGAAGATCCAGAATAATCATGGTCAGAGAAACGGGCAGAATCATACACAGAAAGGCAAACTCAATACAAGATAAATGCTCGGTAAGGCAGTGATACTAGCAATACTTCGCATGGTCTCAAAAGGTTAACACGCTTATAAATGTTCTAAACAGGAAGTGACCATAGAAGCAGAGGGAGTGGAGCACAGTCATTATTCGGGTGAGGGTTCCCTGTAATGCTGCTTAGGCATTACAGATTAATTTTATATTATAAATATTGTATATAATTAGCAGTAATAATAATACTATATTAATGATTGATCATCATTCTGCACATGCTAAACTCATGCTGTAATATAATGCACATTGTGCTTAAGGGAGTCATCATCCCCCATCTTTCCCTAAACGTGTGTGTGTGTGTGTGTGTCTGTGTGTGTCTGTGTGTGTGTGTGTGTGTTTGTGTGTGTGAGAGAGAGAGAGAGAGAGAGAGAGAGAGAGAGAGAGAGATTGCATCAGAGGAATGCTGCTGCATTTGATCTTCTCTCGTCTCCTGAGAGCTGGTGACAAAGTGCTCCTGCGATCCATAAAACGTCTGTTTTGATTGATTAAATGCCTTTAAATAGGGCACACAGTTTATAAAAAGCCTTCAAACTGAAAAATTTGAATGTTTGTTCATCTGATTAATTGGCTGAAAAAATTCAATCTCTTTTGACTGTCTTACTGATTCTCCATGCAGAGATTTGCTTTCACTTCTCTGGTAATCCATCTCTCCGTTTGGTTGACCTCTGTGACCTCAGTTCTTACAGTCACTCTCCTCTGTCCATTAGGGTTTGGGTTAGTATTGTTATAATGTATGTTATGATGCATTCATTTTAATCAAGAATAACTGCATAAATTTATTAATGAATTACTCTGCCATTCATTCCAATATTATGTAGCCCCCTTATCAATTTACCACTGGACTCAAGGTAAAGGAACCTGATAAGGGTCTGAGTTCGATATACTACTTGATCATGTGTCTGGCTGTCTTCTGACTGAAATGTACTACTAAATGTTTACTGGGTTGACTCAGTTCCCTTCAATGTCACGCTGTACAATTCAACCCCAGAAATGGAACACAACACACTACACAGTTAAGAGAGCGACTTCAAAATGTACTGATATGAATTAAAATAGGCAAATGTTCTAAAATGTATGAATGCTGTAGATGTAGGGTTTTAACCACAAATGAATTCAATAAACAAAAGAAAAAACATGCAAAAACAAAAAGATGCCGCAATAAATGAATTAAAACAACTTTTGTGCTTTTACCTAATCAAATGTCTTTCTCTTTAAAACTCACTTTCAATTAATATGCTCCAATTCATCCTTTATCTCACAAACTGAATCTAACCTTTCCACTTAAAGTGAACAATTTGATATCGCAACAGCTTACAACTCTTCAAACTAATACTAATTATTGTGTTCTCTTGTGCACAAAACTTCAACAAATCTAACTTTACCAATAAATCAGATTGGAAAATCCCAGTGAGATAAACTATATAAAAATGGTCAGATTAGCGAATATGTTGATTCCCACTCACACTCATTAACACACACACACAAATCCCACTAAGAAACCACCCCATTGCAGGCCTGATTTGATGCTAGCGATCATTGTGGCCAGTAAACAAACAAAGGCTCCTTCGCTCAGCCGAGCAAACAAAACAATATCTTAGTTACCTCAATGGTCCGATATGAGCAGATTGTTTGTGTTGGTATAAGTTGATTTCAGTTTTTTGTTGAATACGACCTGTTGAGCTCACGGCATTCACAGGGCTGTTTGGTGATGTCCTCCATCTATCTCATTACGATGTACCCCTGTTGAAAAAACAGCATATGCTGGTTAGGTATGATTTGAAGCATGGCTGCTGGTTTGAGCTGGTTTAAGCTGGCCCTTAGCTGGTCATGTGCTGGTCCTAAGATGATCCTAAGCAACTAGCTCCTGCTCAGAACCAGCATAGGACCAGCACATGACCAGCTTAAACCAGCTCATTACCAGCACATAACCAGCTTAAACCAGCTCAAACCAGCTCGTGACCAGCGCATGACCAGCTTAAACCAGCTCATGACCAGCTCAAACCAGCACATAACCAGCACATGACCAGTTTAAACCAGTTCAAACTAGCTCATGACCAGCACATGACCAGCTTAAACCAGCACATGACCATCTTAAACCAGTTCATAACCAGCACATGACCATCTTAAACCAGCTCATGACCAACACATGACCAGCTTAAACCAGCTCATGACCAGCACATGACCAGCACAAACCAGCTCATGACCAGCACATGACCAACTTAAACCAGCTCAAGACCAGCTCGTGACAAGGACATGACCAACTTAAACCAGCTCATGACCAGCACATGACCATCTTAAACCAGCTCAAACCAGCTCATGACCAGCACATGACCAGCTTAAACCAGTTTAAACCAGCTAAAACCAGCAGCCATGCTTCAAAACATATCTAACCAGCATATGCTGTTGTTTTTTTCAACAGGGACTTCAAAAAATATACTCTCAGTTCACTGTTACGCGAAAGGATTTTCAGAAAATAAAATCTTGAGTCCAATGTTGAACTCACGACAGCATAAAACATTAAACAACATATCATCCCGCAATTGTATGCCATCATGAATCTTTTTAATCTTTCTCAATCCCCTTTTCCTGCTTTAGCGGCACGAGTAGTACCTCTAGACTAACAAGAACATAAATATTTTTTGAAACATAAAAGATTTTATGGCCTAAAATCCTGAGTTTTTTCCAATCAACACCATGCGTCACTCGCCTCTATCCTCTCAATTCCCTCTGTAAAGGCACGAGTAGTATCTTTATGTTACCGAAATGTTGAATGTCCTTACAAACATATAGGTTTCATAGCCTAAAACCTGGTTTCTGAGTGATATCTGGCTTCTATTTTCACAACCATCATCACTCACTTATTTCTCTAGCAGTACCAGTTGTATTACGTTTAGGTTTACGTTTACGTTTACGTTTACGGAAATGTTTAGGATTCTGTGGTCTAAAATCTCTGGTTTTCCAGATGATATCGTCTTTTTACTCAATTTCTCTCTCCATCTTTTTTGCCCCCTTTCTTTTCTAAGTCCCACCCCCTCTCTCTCCTGATTGGAGGAATGAATTTAGACTGACTAATTTAACCAAGGTAAAAACAGCAACACACAAACATACTGTTAAGCACATGTTGGAGCAAGTGTATATAATGTTGTCTGATAACAGGGTTACACCTAAAACCAAAGAAGACTTTTTTCAAGTCATTATATTGCGTGTGTTTTTGTTGCTCAACTAGGGGAAAATGTTATTAATGCCAAGGTGTATAAACTGAATTAGGCTTTTGTATTTGTGGTCCGTTTCTGACCCCTAGCTGAGTTTAAATTGCTTTTTAATGGTGAAAGGGCATGCAGTATTAGATTTCCTTTCTCCTGAGCATCGCATGACACGGTCTGAGGCCTTGTATTCACTGATTTATAGCGTATAATTATTCCTGTTGTGAGCGCATTACATGCTTATTTAAAAAAGTGTTTTGGGACTGACTTGATTCCAGGAATCACTGAATTAAATTTAATTTACCATTTCAGTTACTCTACAAATGTTAAATTAGCTGACGGGATTATTATAGTCACACTGTGTTTTCACTTTTCACATGGGAAAGAGTGTGTTTCTCTTTCTGAGTTTGATGTTCTGTTGCTTTCAGAACTCAATACAGAGAAATCAGAAGTTAGCTAATCACAGCAGAGTTCATTTGCATATAGGCATAGAAGACTTAAAGGGATAACTCACCCCAAAAAATGAATATTTACTAGCATTTTTTTCACTCTCAGGCCATTCAAGATATACTGTAGATGAGTTTGTTTCTTCATCAGGGTTTCATTGCACACCAATGGATCCTCTGCAGTAAATGGGTGCCGTCAGAATGACAGTCCAAACAGCTGATAAAAGCATCACAATAATCCACAAGTAATCCACACCACTACAGTCCATCCATTAACATCTTGTGAAACAAAAAGCTGCATGTTTGTAAGAAACGAATCCATCATTAATATGTTTTTGGGCTCTAACTGTTGCTTCCAGCTAAAATACAAGTCCTCTATCCATAATATTGATTTCTCAAGTCTTCTTGTCTGAATCAGGAGAGAAATCTACACAGATCAAGCACCGTTTGCAAGCAAAAATGGTCCAAAAACTAAACAAATATGTGGGTGAATTTTGATGTGAGAAACTGCAGGGGATGTTATTATGTGTTATGCATTATGGACTCAAATTTGAACTAAAAATGCCTTAATGATGGATTTGTTTCTTACAAACACAGCTTTTCTCTTCACAAGACATTAACTGATAGACTGGAGTGGTTGTGGATTACTTGTGGATTATTGTGATGTTTTTATCAGCTGTTTGGACTCTCATTCTGATGGCATCCATTCATTGCAGAGGATCCATTGGTGAGCAAGTGATGAAATGCTTGCTCCAAATCTGATGAAGAAACAAATTCATCTACTTATTGGATGGCCTGAGAGTGAGTACGTGTTCAGTAAGTTGTCATTTTTGGGTGAACTATTCTTTTAAAGATACAGTAGCAAAATAAATAAAATCAAAATATCTGTTTAATTCTGTCATATAGTGGAAAATGTTCATGAAATACTAAAATATGTTTGTTTTTTTTTTTATTTGTGCTGGCTTTATAAAAGGAAACCAGATTAGAAAATTACATGGTAAAATTGTAGGATATGGCCTTGATTCAGGCTCTTTAAACCAGGACATGAAGATTTGATGCACATCATTAGCTAAAATGAAGCAGATCTCCCAGATTAAACACTAGCATGCATGTCTGTTCAGTTTTACTCAGTTTGATTAGACAATATGGTTCAATGAGGTCTTGTTTTAATAAAAGACATTCATTAAATATTAACTTTCATCATGCAGCAATGTACCAAAATCACAGTGATGGACAGATCAGCCACTGTGAGGAAAATATAAAGAGAGAGAGACAGAGAAATGAAGATTGTCCCATCTGCTATTCTCATTATGTATTTCTTAATGCAATCTGATCCCTGGTTCGACTGTTCTTGGGTCATCTTGACACCAGTGCCTTTGATTTCATGTAGAAAGGGACACTTTGAAATTAACTGTCCACACTGACCTGTGATTCCTTATATCTGAATGAAATATCAGCATGCTTGAACCAAAGTCTGCAGTCAAAATCTGAGAGAGATAATATCATGGACATTACTCCAGTACTCAGCAAAGGTGCTGATGTTTCATGAAGCATATTGTGGCTACCATATAAAAAGCATTGCATATTTTTGTGTGCCAGAAATAACAGAAAATGGAAATATAGGGCTCAAATGAGAGACCGCCTGAAAATAGGGCATTTTTGACACCTCTTGAGACTGAATCACTCTCTTTTTCTCCATGTCTGTATATTTCTCTCTCTCGTTTGCTGTTAGTATTGACCGTAATCTCTGTTCCACCTCAAAACTTTGCCAAGAAATATCTCAAGAATTACACAGCATGCAATTGATTTATGGAGCAATAACATGTCTGTGCATCTCTCTTTGAGTGTGTCTCTCTTTAGGTTTTCCTTTGAATTGAGAAAAAAGCTCAAAGAGTGACTTTCCAGTTATGAGAAACACTTTTCAGTAGCTTATAGAAGTCTGATTCATTTTAGTGAATCGGTTCATTCAAGTGGATCATTTGAATCAGTTATTCATCTATTTAAGCTCACTTGAACTGGAAAATGGCAAAGCATCATAACATATTAACCCTGTAAAGTTTGACACATGAAATAATAGAAACTGGAACCTTTATCGAACCTTTAGACAAAATAAAAATGTATGTGTTATATGTTGTGTATTATATTTGATGCATCAGGCTTTTGTGGCTCATATAGGAGAATATGGATAAACACCTCAATTTCATTCAGAGGCTCAAACTGACCAAAACATGCAATTTGATGCAGATGGTGATATTTATCTGGCCAAAAATTAACATGAAATCCTTATAGCTTGTAATGTAAATAAATCAATGAGATCATCATAAAAGAAACAGACTACGTACATAAAGGGATATACATATCAATAAAATGTCTTAGTAAGATGATAAATGCTTAGTTTTATGATCAAAGCTCTGTAGCTCTGTAGTCAGAACATATAATTATATGCAAGACAATGATGACTGAGAGATTAACAAATAAACGCTCTTCAAAAGCCTGGTGATCAGGCTTTTGACAGAAGGCAAGTAGTAGATTCGTTTTTCACCAATGTTTTGCTATAATTTAGAGACCTTTAGAGAAATTTGTGTGATAAATACGATACAGTAGGTTTTATAGTGTTCACTTCAGCTGTATAAAATGATCTAAATTAGATGAGATTAGTATTAAAAATGTTTATCAACAAGTTTTTTTTCCCATGACTAAAATAATGTGACGATAAGTTTATTAAATGATAAATGTGACTGTATCATAATGCAATATTGTTGACGATAAATGACGAGACTAAGATGTATTTAAAAAATAAAAACATACCAAAATAATACAGACTGCTGCACTGTAAAAAAAATGTATGGTAAAAAATGGCAGCTGTGGTTGCCAGAATTTTACCATAAAAATACGATAGCAACATTTTAGGTTTTACAGTTTTAACTTAAATTTACATTTAAATACCAGAATTTCATTAACTGATATAATGTTAATATACCAACCAACTGAAGTACTTTTTCACTTCCAAAAATGGTATACTACCGTAAAATTACATATAATGTCCAATGCAGTTTTTTACCGTATATAGTAGGGGAACTTACCATTAACCATTTAACAGGTTTTTACTGTAGTATTTTTACAGTCTTTTACAGTTACATTTACAGTTATGGTGAAGTTTCCCGGTGTCCTCTAACCCAGCAGGGCTCGAATACGAGATTAGTGTGTGTGTGTGTGTGTGTGTGTGTGTGTGTGTGTTTGTGTGTGTGTGTGTGCATTGAGAGTGTTGTAGTGAGCTCTAAAACCTCTGGAGTCCATGAGCAGAACCTCTGCCCCATTAATACTTAATGCAGCACCTTGTCTTGACCTCTGTCTCTGAGCACCTTTTATCGCTTGCTGGCTGAGACGACTTCTAAACAACCACCTGAATTTAAGGCCCTGATGTGATGGATGTGGGTTATAAAGGATAATTGAGGCAAGGCTCTACAGGCAAAACCATTGGTTATTAATGCACTGGTCAGTTTTGAGATTTTGGGCTATTTTGCTTCCATAACTTGACATGTATCAGGCTAAAGGCCTGTTCACACCAAGCACAATAACTATAAAGATAACGATAAATATATAGTTCTAAAAATCGTTCTCAGTATAGAATAGCAGAGTCTACACCACAGCTATAACAATAAAGGCACAGAGAAACGATATTGTTGGAATCACTTTCAGATTGATTTTTTTTCCAGCTGATGAACGATAAAAACATTGACAGCCAATCAAAATCAATCCTGCTATAACGAGCTTGAGAATTTAAAACTTAGAGTAAACAGACAATATCATTCACTGATGTGGACGCTAATATCATTATCTTTATAGTTATCTTTAAAGTTATCATTCTTGGTGTGAATGGGGCTAAATGGAAAAAAAAAACATCCAAAATACACATTTATAGGGCCTTATGATCCAGTCCTAAAAATGGAATTTACTGTATATAATGCAGAATATCAAAGAATTTGCCCAATTTAGGATGAATAAATTAAAAGTAGCTCAGTACACTGTGTATTCACAGAATTCACAGTATCTGTGAATATTAAGCTGCAAAAATGCTATTTAAATATGAATCTGCATGTTCTGCGAGTCTCTATATGAATGAATGATGAAGGCATGCCGTCTCATTTACTACACATACTGAAGCACGTGTGATGTTTTAAGCCTCTGCTGCCTCAATATATGAGTACATGAACATATTAACATAATTTCTAGAACTGCTGTGAGAGTCACTTCATGAGCATTTTATCGTTACTTTTGAGGAAAACGATCGTCATATCATATACAAACAGAAACTTAAAGGTCTTCACAGCAACCCTTCAAAATAAAAGTTTGGATTAACTTGATAGAAATATTACTTAATGTAATGATAGTGCTACTAGCCCTATACTAATATAATTATTATTAAAACACTGTTTAAGGAATAGGCCTGTTTAACAGTTAAATGATTTACGAGAATTAGTTTACCAGAAAATTGCAAATACACAACACAGGATTTCTGAAAAAATAAATAAATAAATAAATAAAGTAATATAATAAATGAATTATGTAATTTATTTATATCTATTCTTTATCTAATTAATCTTTATAAATTGATTAGACATTACAATTTAATGAACCTATTAAAATGGAATCCAAAAAATTTATGGAAAACACAGATTCACAAAATTTGATAAAAAATAAAAATGATAAAGCGTATTTCATAGGGCCTTAAAAATGTAATTTTTGTCAAACTTTTAATGAATTGCTGTTAAATTGGTTAAGTTTCATGATTTCAGTTAATTAGACATGCTTTTTGATTTTTTTTTTTTTATGTAACCATTAAAATAGAGTCTAGAACAGGGATGTCAAACTCATTTTAGGTTGAGGGCCAGATCGGAGAAAATGTCCTCTTGTGTGGGCCGAATTACCTTTTGTTAAACCCTAGTTTGCTCACATTTATATTACAATTACATTAATTTACATCACAATTACATTAATTTTAACCATACAAACTACAATACAACTTACAAAAAAGGATGATGCTAGGTTATTTTAGGGGTGTGCAATATTGACACAAAATGTCAGTCATTATTATTAGTTTTAGATAGTGATAATTGCCATATTTTGCATTTATTTTGTGTGTTTTTGAGATAGTACCTTGGTTGGTTTAAGGCTGCCATGGATAAATAAATGACACTAAAGCCGCCAGTAGGTGGAAGTAAGTTCCATTCTTAATGAGTGATTCATTGACTCATTCATTTAAAAGATTTATTCAAAACGGCTGACTCTTTAGAAATGAAGCTAGTGATTGTCTTTATGAATGGGCCACTGAATCATTGACTCAAATGATTTGTTCAAAAACACAGATTCATTCAGTAACAAAATACACAGTGCTGCTCAGAGTCTTACTCTGGCTTTGTTAAAAAACTTTTTCTTGATGAAACAGAGATAGACAGCTTTGTGACTACAATGTAACAGACTTAATACTAACATCTTGTTTGTTGAACTGTTATATAAAATCAATTCATTTGCGATCACGCTGACATTCTTGTTATAGTTAGATATTAGCCTACTTAACTATCATGACATTAAAAACTAAAACTCTTACAGGGCATTTTTGCCTGCATATCTTGAATTATATTATAACTGTATTCTGATTTTTATTTTTTTATATTGTCAAGTATGGTGACCCATACTCGAAATTTGTCCTCTGCATTTAACCCATCCAAGTGCATGCACACAGTAGTGAATATACACCCGGAGCAGTGGGCAGCCATTGTTTCAGCGCCCGGGGAGCAATTTGGGGTTCAGTGTTTTGTTTTTGTTTTTAGATGTGGCCAGTGCGCTTCCATAAAATCTTAAAAACGGCAAATATTCGTTTCTGCCACTCTCACTAGACAAACACATAATCTCACAATACAGTTTTAGACTATCGATATTAATTGTGCTGCATACTGTATGGTAGTTTATTCTGGCCAGGTAGTTGTTTATGAAGTCATGAAGGGGCAGTTTGACTGACACGTTGAACCACCAATCACACCTCGGTTATTTGAAGTGACGTTTATGGGCGGGTCTTATTCAGGGCGGGTCTTATTCAGTGCTCTTTTGCTACTACAATCTGACCAGAAATTCTCAAATATCTTTTATATGCCAGGAACACCGTAATCTTAAAATTAACCGTTGCCGCGATTAATGTCCAACTTTGTTTTTCTTTATATAGCCAAATTATTTTTCCCCTTCGAAATGTAATGCTTTTGAGTGTTTGTTCTGCTCTTTTGTAAAATGAAAAATACAATTATAGGTAACAGGTTTGGGTTTTAAGGTTAAATTGGGCAAAAGAAAAAAATACATGGCACTATGACATAGCTTGGAACGGCACAAAAAGAAATGAAATGAAATTAATTCTTTAAATAATTTAGGAGCCCAAACCTGTCCTGGGCTCCATACACATACTCTATATAGAGACAACTGTACTGAGATCTGAGTTTTGTTTCCATGATTCAGTGCTCTTGTGTGTTTGTGTGTCAGTAATGAAATCGGACAAAAAGCCAGACAGAGGCTGTTTGTCTGCAGCCCTCTCACTATTCCATTGCGTGCCAAACTTAGGTGACGATTCTATGTCCTCTTCCAGACTCAAGCACCTCTCTCCTTCTCTCTGGTTTCATCTTGAGCAATGGTCAGCTGATTCTTTCAGTCATGAAATTTGTGGTGTAAAAGAGAGACAGAAATAGAACCACATGTCACATCATGAGAAATGTCATGTCACCACTCTGGAATACATTACATGACCTTGAAAATCAGATTTTAAAACACTGGGCGTCATACTCTTGTCACCTTTGTAAACGGTCACAAAGAAAAATTGGGCTTTAACTGAAGATAACACACTACTAGATTTCAAAGTTGTTCTGAAAACAGCAAACTCACACAGTTTGCCTCACCTGTGCCCGTCCTACACTGTGCAATTGTCTGTGAAATCTGTCAACTTTGATTGACCAAAATCTGCAGACTTGCTCTGACTTTGGCCAACTAGAGCTGATTCATCCAGAGTGCTAATCAGGGCAAAAATTTGTACAAATGTCGTGTAATGTATTCCAGCTTTTACTCACGTAAGGTACAAATTTTGCATTTCAAAAATTCAACAAATTTATTTATTATATTAATTCAGTTAATAAAGGTATATGACTGGAAAGTGCCACAAAAGATTTCGCAGATGAAGAAACAGCCTGGTAAGTTTTTTTTCTTTTTTTGCTAGACGGTGGCCTTATGCAAGACAATTTATATGTTTAGGTTTAAAAAATAACAGTTTAATTTTCATATGAAAGGAGCAATATAGAAAAGAATGACATTAGAGTGGAATCTTCTTCCAGACGGACGTCTGTTCCATTTAATGCCCACTTCCTCTTTCACTCTTTTACAAGAATCACAAACACACACGTTGCAAGCAGAAGGAAGCTGTTGAAATCATAATACACAGATGTAAGACTAAAGACAGTCTGTTTACATAAGCTACCATGGGAATTTGATTGTAAACAGACAGAAATATTCGCTATAAAGGCATTTGAGTTATATCAGAAATATAAAAGTGGTTTCATCGTAGAATATGCAGTTGCAATGTTAGACAATGTAAATATACTCAGAACACAAAGAACAAGGCACAAGCAAATATTTTACTTCAAAAATGAATGCAATTCTGAAATACAAAATTATATTAAAAACTTCAAGCACTCTTTTTTTGAGAAATAACGGTTGTAAAGGTTATTACTGTTATTGAGTTTGTGGGTATAAAGCTTCTTACAGAGTCAGTCTGAGGTACTGATGCATGATTCCATAGCCACATCTACAGGCACTTTTGAGTCCGTGAGACACTGTGAGTTGGTGGTGTGTGAACTCTGTCTTTTGGACACAAATGATAACTCTTTATTCCCTTCACCTGCCACCGCACTGGACAGATACTGGAAGAGCTTCTGTATTCCAGTTTCCCGGAGCGAGCTGCGGAAGGTGCGCGCGGCAAACACGTAAAGCACTGGATTGACTGAGCTACTGATGAACGCCAGGGCTCCTGCTATAATGGTCATTGTGGTGCAGGCTTCCTCCAAACTTTCCGCCATGTCGGGGTTTGAATGCTTGAGAGCGAGCGAGATGAGGGAAAGAAGGTTCCCCACATGATGAGGAATCCAGCAGAAAGTGAACACCACCACCACACTGCAGATGAGAACCGTTGACTTACGCTTGGACTTGAAGTTCATCTGCGCTATACGACTGAAGAGGCAGCCGTAACAGACCAACAGAGTGAAAAAAGGGATGAAAAAGCCTATAAGAGACTCTAAAACAAGCAACACGGCCTCCTGGGCATCAGTCTCATACTCCCTGAACAGACACTGATTTTGTCCATGAACTTCTCCCAAAGTGTGAGTTACAATGACAGGAATACTGAGGAGAAACGAAGCCATCCATATCATTAGAAGTACCTTGTTCAGTGCTTGTCTCCTCGTCCAGACGATTGAGGCGAAGGGGTATCTGATAGCTAGGAAGCGCTCCACGCTCATGATGGTGATGATGAAGACGCTGCTGTACATGCAGGCATTGATGATGTACACCATGGCTTTACAGGCAGCCTCTCCAAACACCCAAGAATGGCCCAGCGAGTAGATCCACAGCGGCAGAGTGACTAGCACCAGAAGATCTGCGACTGCCAGGTGGAGGATGAGAAGCACTGTATGTGAACGCTGTTTCACATGCTTCAAGATGGTCCACACCACCAGCAGGTTCCCAGGTGTGCCCACCAGGAAACACACCCCCAGGATCACACAGGCTGAGATGTTCCCTGCAGATGACCAGCTGTCCGCTACCGTGTCATTGTCACTATAGAGAAAGGAGATGTTCATTTTTGTCTCTGTTCTTAGTGAGTCTGAGTTCTAACTGAAACTGCTTTTCAGTTCCTTATGCTTATAGCTTACAAAGCAACACTTCCACTGTGTGTTATTCATATGACAGAAAAAGGTGGAGACAAATCTTATGCCCACATAGTACAGTATTTAATTGTTTTGTTATTGTGTATACTTTTGGTTGTCTGAAACTGAAATTGAATGTAACAGTATATAGAGTGAGAATACTTAGCTTTTACTTGAAATTAAAACCAATAGCAAAAAGGGGGAATTCAGAGTGTGATGTTACACAAGTCAGTTAAATGAACTAGAAATTAGTCACTGCCGCACATGAGCGCCACCCTCCTGAGGTAACACATGAAGTTTCTGTGTATAAATATGAAGGATTTACATGATAAAATAATAAGAAGAAACAAATACAACATATCATTCTTATAGTATCATTTGCAGTCTTGAGGTTGTTAAATGACAAAACTAGTAGCCTCATCTCAATTACAAAGTTCTCTTTTCTTTGTTTTGATATAACTGAGGATTTAGGTCATAATTAAGCATGTCTGGTGCCTGCCTTATAATGAAAAAACGTATAATTATTTGTTTTAATTAAATATGAAATAAATAATGCACACGAATGAACAGTGCCCTCTGTAGAAACCTTCAGAATATACACAGGAATATACTGTAACTGAAGGATTTCAGATTTTTTCAGATTCTTTTAATTTTGGCCTTTTGCCTTTATTTAGACAGAACAGTGTAATGACAGGAAGCCAAGTGGGAGAGGTTCAAGAGTCAGAATTCATGAAACAAACAGTGGGGTTGCCTGTAGTGTCTATCTTCCCTTAAAATATTACAAATACTAATATTAATTATTTGATTCATGTACTCAATTTAAAGTTCTATTAATGTTGCATTCAGGCAGTGGAGTGGTAGGTTGTAACAACAATATATATATATATATATATATATATATATAAAATAGATTTCTAAACAACCTTCTAAACAAGTTGTATAAAATGTGGAATAAAATATTAAATATTTAATCAATGTTTATTCACTCTATGTTCATTGTGAAGTCTACTTAATTACACTCATTATTAATATTTTCATGGGATGTATGAGATGTATAAGGATCTGATGATCAAATACCAGTTGTTGTTTTTTTAATGAAAATCTGAAGTCAGACAAACATTTCTTACGTGCACGTCAAGCAGATCTCCAAGTAAAAGAGGAGCTATCTCAACAACTGGAGTCCTCGCATCTGTCAGTTCAGACACATGACGTGAAGTCTGTGCCCAAGTGAATGTGACAGTAGCGCCATCTGCTGGTCATACTACATACATATTCTTCTATGGAAAAGTTGCTTGTCCAAAACTTACATTTCCCCTAATATAGGCATATCTTAAGTTGATGCATTTGACTGATGGCTTTTTAGACATTCATGAAAGCATTCCATGCAAAATTTTATTGCTGATTGAGAGTTTAAACCAACAGAGTGAGTTATGTCAGCTGCATGAAGTTAGTGCAGAAATTATAGTTTGTTTTTGTTCATTACAGCTAATTTTCCTCAGATGAGGAAGGTCTTTCTGATCCAGTATTTCACTGTCTGGAGCACAGCTGGTTTGATCCGCTTACAGATATGGCAGGTTTATACAAATGATGGATCATTCATTATTAGTATTTTCCTCATATTTTGTGTAATGAATAAGTGATTTCACCATGTTACAAATACATTTGTTTCTTTTAAATATTAAAGCAGTGCATAAGAGCTCCGGGACCTGGTACAACATTCAACACTCCAGTATTTCACCCAGTCTAACCCAAGTACAGAAACACAAATGCAAATACAGATGGATACACCTGTGCAGCCTTTCTATATTATGTGTGTCGTGAGCCAACATCATCAGTACAAAAGTGATATTCCAGCATGTAAATTATGTCCAGTGGACATAAGGCTATCTGATCTATGACAGAAGCTCTGTGGGAGTTTTTTTCAGCAGAGGACAAAATGAAAAAGCATGTTTCTTTGTCACTAACATAATTGTCATAAACTTCTCTCGCTCTCTTTCTTTCTTTCTTTCTTCCTTCAGTAAGGGTAATGACAGTTTGATAGTTAAGGGTGATGGACAAAGGTTTGGATATTGTGTAATGTTTGTTGCTGGCTGCTTGATTTGGTTTGCTTAAGTTAAACATCAAGGATTTAAATGAAGATGTAAATGAAGCACTCCAGGCACTCCAGACAAATGCTTCAGAATACTTTAGTGACTCCATGAACAATAAACACAGGTGCAAAAGGTACAGGTAAAATATAGATAAAACCACATGTAATTTATAGGGAGGGTCTCCTCTCCTCTCTACTGAGACCACCAGCGCACACTCAGAGCAACAGCATATGTTGCTTTTCCACCTACTAACACAGGCTATAAGTGTGAAAAAATGCTGGCGCCCAAGAGATTGAACAGATGAGTCGTCCCAAGTATCACCTGGAAACCTTTCTCATATCTAACAGGCTACAGCCAATAACTTGTTTCTCTCTATCACACACTTGGCCCAGCACAGCCCCTCAGCCACCTGCGCCAGATTTCATGGAGTGCCTGACATGCATCAGCAGTCTGTCGCCTCAGTTACATTTTAGAGAAATGGCCCCCGTGATGAATACACTGTGGGAGATTAGCAGACATGTGGGTCTCTCCAAGATGAGTCTGTTGGCTGTAGTGCTGATGAATGTTATCTCCATCCACAGACAGATGATGAGTGGACACCAGCAGAACCTGGATACAGGCAGAACTAATAGAGAGCAACGACACACACCGTTTACAATGCAAAGAGACAAAGTATGACACCAGTGTGAGAAAGCAAAGGGAACTAATGCAGACGCCCAGAGGGCCCCGGACAATCACTCGGCACAGCGTCAGCATGACAGAAGCACTCACATTCCAGCAGCACAGACCAGCAGGGGCATTTCTATATAGCTTAAAAAGAATTTAATGGAAGTAACAGAATTCTTCTTTAGTGAAAGATTCTCTGAGGAGCCACTGTTGTAGCCTAATATATAATACAACCACCCATCTTCAAGAAAAAGGCTAAAAACATCTCTTCCATCAACACTTGACCCTCCAACACTTGCACTGTCTATTCTTTCTCTATCCTATCTAGCCTACTTGTTTTCTTCTGTTTAAATTAACACTTAGGCCTACACTGACGCTCTCTATTCTTTTGACTTGTTGATATGCCCCTCTAACATTAGCGTTATCTATGGTTTTTCTATTCTATCTACTTGATTTCGTTTTAATTATTATAGAAAAAACGTGTTCTACGTGTACTTGTCTGAGACTACCGAGACTTGTCACAGCACTTATTGCTCTTTTGTTGGTTTCGATTGCTTCTATTGTCCTCATTTGTCAGTCTCTTGGGAATAAAACGTCTACTAAATGGCTAAATGTACTGTAAATGTAATTAATATGAAAACAATGATGTGAGCATCCAGTTTAGGATAGAGCTGCGGTATTCATGGCTGTGCGCCCCCTGCTGGGTGATTTGTGATACAGGTTGATCATCCTCCAGTGCTAAGAAGAGGAGACCTATGTTTTATTTTTATTTTTTTTCTTTCTACACGCTAGGAAAAAGATAAGCAGATAAACATCACACAGCATTCATAACTGGCACATAATCAAAATAAAAAAAGAGTGCATCAAAAAACTAACAACAGAAATAAAATGCATCAGAGATCAACTGTATTTTACCACACCATAGTAACCTTAATTGTGGTTTGGGGAAGATTAGGATTTGAGTTAGGCCTAATGGTTAGAATTT
>JAUZSZ010000095.1:18951529-18962684 GCA_034780575.1 Labeobarbus marequensis | reverse complement strand
TATTAATTATTTGATTCATGTACTCAATTTAAAGTTCTATTAATGTTGCATTCAGGCAGTGGAGTAGTAGTAGGTTGTAACAACAATATCTTTTGTGAGGTATTTGACTATAATTTACACAGTTTAGGGATAAATAATAATTTCTAAACGACCTTCTAAACAAGTTGTATAAAATGTGTAATAGAATATTGAATATTTAATCAATGTTTATTCACTCTATGTTCATTGTGAAGTTATTAATATTTTAATGGGATGTATGAGATGTTTAACGAGTTTTTTTTTTTTTTTTAATGAAAATCTTAAGTCAGACAAACGTTTCTTACGTGCAAGTCAAGCAGATCTCCATGTAAAAGATGAGATATCTCAACAACTGGAGTCCTCGCATCTGTCAATTCAGACACATGAAGGGAAGTCTGTTCCCAGGTGAATGTGACAGTAGCGCCATCTGCTGGTCATACTTCATACATACCGTAACTTCCACGCATTTCTTTCTTCTATGGAAAAGTTGCTTATTTGTCCAAAACTTACATTTCCCCTAATACAGGCATATCTTAAGTTGATGCATTTGACTGATGGGTTTTTAGACATTCATGAAAGCACGCATACACATTGCATGCAAAATTTTAATGCTGATTGAGAGTTTAAACCAACAGAGTGAGTTATGTCAGCTGCATGAGGTTAGTGCAGAAATTATAGTTTGTTTTTGTTCATTACAGCTGATTTTCTTCAGACGAGGAAGGTCTTTCTGATCCAGTTTTTCACTGTCTAGAGCACAGCTGGTTTGATCTGCTTACAGACACTGCAGGTTTATACAAATGATGGATTATTCATTATTAGCATTTTTCTTATATTTTGTGTAATGAATATGTGATTTCACCATGTTACAAAGACATTTGTTTCTTTTAAATATTAAAGCAGTACATAAGAGCTCCAGCACCTTGTGCACCATTCAACACTCCAGTATTTCACCCAGTCTAACCCAAGTACAGAAACACAAATGCAAATACAGACGGATACACCTGTGCAGCCTTTGTATATGTTATGTGTGTCGTGAGCCAGCATCATCAGTAAAAAAGTGATATTCCAGCATGTAAATTATGTCCAGTGGACATAACGCTGTTTGATCTATGACAGAAGCTATGTGGGAGTTTTTTTCAGCAGAGGACAAAACAATGAAAAAGCATGTTTCTTTGTCTCTAACATACTTCTCATAAACTTCTTCCTCTCTCTCTCTCTCTTTCTTTCTTTCTTTCTTTCTTTCTTCCTTCAGTAAAGGTAATGACAGTTTGATAGTTAAGGGTGATGGACAAAGGTTTAGATATTGTTTATTGTTTGTTGCTGGCTGCTTGATTTGGTTTGCTTACTATGGTTAAGTTAAACATCAAAGATTTCAATGAAGATGTAAATGAAGCAGAGTCACTCCAGACAAAAGTGTCAGAATACTTCAGTGACTCCATGAACAATAAGATGCAAAAGGTACAGGTAAAATATAGATAAAACCACATGTAATTTATAGGGAGGGTCTCCTCTCCTCTGTACTGAGAGACCACCAGCACAGCATATGTTGGTTTTCCACCGAATAACACAAGTGTGAAAAGATGCTGGCACCTAAAAGAGATTGAACAGATGAGTCGTCCCAAGCATCACCTGGAAACCTTTCTCATATCTAACAGGCTACAGCCAATAACTCATTTCTCTCTATCACACACTTGGCCCAGCGCATCCCCTCAGCCACCTGCGCCAGATTTCATGGAGTGCCTGAGATGCATCAGCAGTCTGTCGCCTCAGTTACATATTAGAGAAATGGCCCCCGTGATGAATATACTGTGGGAGATTAGCAGACATGTGGGTCTCTCCAACATGAGTCTGTTGGCTGTAGTGCTGAGAATGTCATCTCCATCAGCAGGCAGATGATGAGCAGACACCAGCAGAACCCGGATACAGGCAGAACTAATAGAGCGCAACGACACACACCATTTACAATGCAAAGAGACAAACTATGGGAACTAATGCAGACGCCCAGAGGGCCCAGGACAATCACTCGGCACAGCGTCAGCATGACAGAAGCACTCACATTCCAGCAGCACAGACCAGCAGGTGCATTTCTATATAGCTAGCTACTCATATACCATGGTATTTTTTAAGTTCCTTAAAAAGAATTTAATGGAAGTAACAGAATTCTTCTTTAGTGAAAGATTCTCTGAGGTGCCACGTTGTAGCCTGATATATAATACGACCATCCATCTTCAAGAAATGGCTAAAAACATCTCTTCCATCAACACTTGCACTCTCTATTCTTTTTCTATCCTAAGGTTAGCCTACTTGTTTTCTTATTCTCCTTTTGTTTCAATGAACACTTAGGCCTACACTGTATTCTTTTGACTTGTTTTCTTTTTATTTTTAAAAAAAAATGTCCTTCTAACATTAGCGTTATCTATGGTTTTTCTGTTCTATCTACTTGATTTCGTGTTAATTATTATAGAAAAACCGTGTTCTAAGTGTACTTGTCTGAGACTACCGACACTTGTCACGGCACTTACATATAATTGCTCTTTTGTTGGTTTCGATTGCTTCTATTGTCCTCATTTGTTAGTCACTTTGGAATTAAGCGTCTGCGAAATGTATGTAAATATAATTAATATGAAAACAATGATGTGACCATCCAGTTTAGGATAGAGCTGCGGTATTCATGGCTGTGCGCCCCCTGCTGGGTGATTTGTGGTACAGGTTGATTATCCTCCAGTGCTAAGAAGAGGAGACCTAGGTTTTTTTCTTTTCTTTTTACACGCTAGGAAAAAGATATGCAGATAAATATCACACAGCATTCGTAACTGGCACATAATCAAAAAAGAAAAAGGAAAAAAAAGAGTGCACCAGAAAACTAACAATAGAAATAAAATGCATCAGAAATTAACTGTATTTTACCACACAATAGTAACCTTAATTGTGGTTTGGGGAAGATTAGGATTTGAGTTAGGCCTAATGGTTAGAATTTGGCTATCCTAGAGATGTGTTTTAGATTTTACATGAATCGGTATGTTTCCATTGCTCATATTCACCTTTTCCAACTTCCTGAAGTTCAGATTTGGCTGTAATATTATTAAAGATTGATGGTGCAAAACATTCTTGGTAAAACATAAATAAACCAGAGTAGTACTGCAGATGCCCATGCAGCCTCACTGAAGCGCTCAAAGCTCATCATATTCACTCACGCTGTGAATGATTCAGCCAATTATGCCTCATTGAGTTCTGTCCCACTCTCGGGTTTGTGGTTTCCATCCGTGTGTGAACAAAACAAAGAAGGCTGGAAAATTCTGTGGCATTTCCTACATGCTAAACAACTTAACTTCGTATCTCCCTGTCCAGATGTGGCCTTTGCATATTTCAGTCTTTGGTACAAGTAGATGATGTTGGCCTATGGATGTCATGCTTTCCTGATGGGGATACTTGACTCCACCAAAATGGACTCTAGGGATTATAGCAAACCTAGTCTATTTCCTCCAGGCGAGGCTTTAAAAAGAACAAAGATCTATTCAACGGAACCCCACCCAAATCTGTTTTTAGATTAAGATTAAACTGATTAATGGGTGATCATTCAAGTATTTTCACCTTCCTTCCTGTTACACACAAACCATGCTACTGTGGATCAATTTTTGTAGCGAAATAAAGCAGCAAAACAAAAATGTGGTTAACAGTAACTATAGTTTCAGAGGCAAGGGTACAGCATTTCCTGACACTAGTCTGTTTAAATTTATTACTGTTTCTTATCGTATATATGTAATTATAAAAAGCATGGCCAATGAAGAACAGCTGCTTTCCACAAGCCATTCGCAAATAGTGTGAATAAGCTATTGATGACAATGTTCCTCAGGCTAAAACGGTAAAACCAAGCATCATTTCTCACACACTGTGAAACAAGCATCATTTCTACACACTGCTTATGCCCCAAGGCACAATAATATCATTAGAAACAATGAATCTGTTTCTTAGCTCAGTCAGTGTGCAGAAACTGAATACCAGCTTGCAGGGCTTGTGGGATATGTGTTTCTACTTTATGTCAATCATAAAGGATTAAAGACAATAAATAATACACACTTCCTTTATCAATACAAAGCGATCCGTTCTTTATTACTTCTGTGTGAATTTGTTAAGATGGAAAAATAAAACACGAGTACATACTCATCCTTCAGCTTGAAGTGGAACTTGCGATGCTTTTTTATTATTATTATCTTTTGTTTGTACACTTTCAATTCGGGTTGGCAACAAAGAACGGCACTTGAGTGATTCCCATGTTGACTGGTTAATACATGTATAAACATTACTTCCTAAACGCTATGTCCTCAAAGCACCACTGGTGCAACTATTTACAATTTACATGTACTTAATAATGTAAATAAGAGAACTGAAATGAAAACTCTCACCATCTCCAAACAGGCAGCAGTGCTGGGCAGAGCTGACCTGAGGTCAGTCGTATGATTTGAATTAATGCTCTCTGATTCTGGATCAGACCACCTATCATACAGCATATTGACTGACTACAGGTCCACAAACTATGGAAACATTAGAAAGAACAGAAACTCTACAACAAAAGCTTTAAACATTGCTTAACACCGTTAATGTGCTGATGCTTAGAAATCTAGCCACGCCTTTTAACATTAAACCAGCTGAAGTCTGCAGCAAAATGGGCAACAACAACAACAAAAAGACTGGGAACTGAATAACCGCAACAGTTCAGAAGTGTACTGTACACTACTACAGTATTTACAGTTAATAATACAGCTCAGAACATGACTGTAAGTTAACATTTGAAAAGAAGATAAATACAAGAATATTTATTCAGTTTTATAAAAGTGGCTTAAAAAAGAAAAAGAGAAACAGTGCTATTTTGAGTGCTTTTGAAACTCTGCATGAGATTTGCTGGCACTCAATGGGAACAATAAATACTAGCTCTGTACTCCTCTTCGGTGTGGCAACGTTGTCTTCACAATCTGAAGCAGACAGGTCTTAAACCTAAGGGATGAAGGAGGACAGAATAGCATGCATTACAAACAAGCATGTGTAAAAGCACCAGTTTAAGCATGAATAATATCTGAATTGAGATGAGTTTTAATGCACATAGCAACGGAAGTGCGATGTCATGGAGCGAAAGCCAGACTTACTGCAGCAGTGGTTACTGAGCTCACACTACAGTAGAGGGACCAATCACCTGAGCTTCCCCCTGTGACGAGAAGGAGATGGGCGCAGGTGTTATGGGGAGGCTCTGATTTAATCATCAGGTGATCAGTGACTGTGTTTATTAGTGCTGGCATAAGCATGGGTGTTATGACATGCTTCTGCATCAGGCTATGTCCACATTTATCCAGATATATTTGAAAATGGTGGTTCTGATTTAAAACATTCTCTGATGTTACATAGAGACAAACATAAAGTTCTCACACTATTCTTCTGGCACTATCATTTTATTAGCAACTCACTGGCGAGTCCAGGTTGCACCAATATTGTTTTTTGTTTTTTGACAGCCGATGCCGATATCTTAGAGAGCAGGGTGATAAAATTATACACATATATATATATATAGTCTGGCACGCCTTCAAAATAAATGTCTCGAACATATCAGCCAAACAGTAAAATGTATCGGCATATGCCGATATTTGAAAAATGCCAAATATTGGTCGACCACTACTTTAAATTGCCAGTAAAACAATAGACCAAACATGCAACATTGCATTTTCACAGCCCACACTACAACAAGAAAACTGTGTTTTCATATGTATCCGTTTGTAAGCGCATCTTCAAAAATCTCAGTTATTGCTGGATCTCAGAGTGGATAAAGGCCAAAAGGTAGAGAAAAAGTGAAATTATGTGTGAAATGTGTTTTCAAATTCATACGGATGAATGTGGATGTAGCCTCAGTGACACTGATTGGTCATTTTATGTTGGGAGAAGCCTGATGTTGATGTACAATCAAAATACTGGCCATCTGAAAGGGACACACGTTATACTAACCGCTGAGATGTACTGGCTGTTAAAGCAGGGTTTCTCCTGGGTGGGAGAGGTGATGGAGGAGTAACAGGAGGAGTCACACGGTGAGCTGGGCTCCTCAGACAAAGCCTCGGGGAGGTGACTCGACACACATCCGCTGTCTGACCCGCTCGAGCCACTACCTGACAGACAGTGAGACGACGAACCTGAACTCTCTGTAGCTACAAACACAAGTCAAAGATCAACATCCTGTTATACATGTGGTTTCTAAGAAAAACACTTTCAAACGTGTTATGATACATACTCATAGACGGCTGACTGCTGGTCTCATGTTCCAGCTCGTCTTCCTCAATGCAGGGGCTGATGAGAGGTCTCTCCCCTGCTAACAGGCTTTGGCTGCTGTACATATGCAGATTCAAGGGCCCCAGCAGCGTGGACGAGGAGGGGCCACTGGACACTGGGGGGCCACTAACGGGAGTGTTTACTGCAGCTCGTTTGAATGGGTTTGAGTGGTCAAAAAGTGAGACAGCAATGGAGGCTCTCGTCCTGGCCCCTGTAACAGAAGAAAGAGTAAAATCAACCCATAGAATCATTTGCTGCTTATTTTTAATCAAAATATTATTCTGGTCAGAGTTAAAAAAAAAATAAAAAAAATAAATAATAATCATGCAAGTTATTCTGATGAGTTTGTCATGTTAAACAGGCTCACCTCTGCCTTTCATAATGTAGTCAATGGCTCTGTCGTTGATAGCAGCATCACTGGGTTTAATGTCCAGGAAGGGTTTATTGCCCACCCCCATAGAGACCATCTCCTGCATTCGAATTTCTGCATACACACAGAGAAACATGTTTAAAAATGCTGCCATATATCAGAAGTTATCAATGATAACTGAGACATTTAAAAAATGAAATATTGGCATCGCGTTAATACTCCACAAATGATATAGTTGACACTCCAATAACTGTTGATTAAGTTTATTGATGAATTTAATTAATTTGCATAAAGCACTTGTAAAGTGTAAAAAGTAAGTAAATTGAGTAAATATATGCAAATTGGATTTGCATCATTTTCTCACACTCATATCAAACTGTAGAAATACAATACTGGTGTGACTTAAAAGCGTTTTAAATAGCTTCCTATCTCCTTGAGGCATATACAAATTTAGTGTTAAAAGAATCTTTAGATATGCTAAGATGGTATGTGACAGGAAACTTATTAAAGCTTAACCGCTTCAGTGTTTCTTTCCCACCTTTATTCCTCGTGGCCTGCTGCCATAGTATCCGTGCAATGTCACAGGTCCAGGCATGTTTGATCTCGGCAGTGCTGGCTTGGAGAATGTAGGTCTGGTTCTTTGAAGTTCTCCTCCTAAACCAGACCTCAAACCTCAGAGCATTCTCACCCGACGTCTCTGTCATACCCACATCAGCCGTCTACAAAGACAATGACAGAGTAAAGAGGACATTCACACGTCATCTCAATCAATAACATGGGCTCATGGCATCTTGTTGCTATTACGGCTTACAGGAGACCAAACTGATGCTCAGATCTTAAAACTAAAACCTTCTCTGATATTAACATAGGACAAGAATGTGAGTGTACTAGTAAAAGTACAGTGTTTTAGCTGGAGATGTTTCCTGTCCCTCTAAACTTCAGATGTGCTTTAGGTGCTTACCTTAAAAGAGTGCTTGTATATGTAAACATCTAGGCCACCCTCAATGCGTTTGGGTTTGCTGAACAGCACTAGATCCTCAAACAGGAACACATGTCTTTGGCACTTCTTCCTCCCATACCAAATTGTGAACTCATCTTGCCGAACCAACTGCCCCTGCTCTTTCAAATTCACCTGGAAAAGTGTGAAATAAATATGAAATGGCAAATGTAGAAGACCTATGTCTCGAATGTGAAGTGGCGTGTGTATCCGCTTACATCACAATCTCTGATAGCATCCATGGCGAGCAGATCATTGCCGTGGCGAAGCTGGAATTTGACCATCTCTGCGGCGGCACGTAGGTACATTAGCTCCTGCTCCTGGACTTCGCTCACCTCTTTGATCAGGTCTTTCAGCAGCAGGGCGTACTTACTCATGCGCTGGATGGGCTTCAGCAGGTACGACGCCAGGTCCATCTTATCCCCCAACTCCAGCTGCTTATGCTGAAACGGGAGAGATTTTTACAGTTTCAGCCCATAAGGTGTGATGAATGTGCTTTGAGCAGTTCAACATAAGTGGAATAAACTCCACACCCAGATCAAAAGATTTTATTGAAAAACCCTAACTAAAAGCTTATCACGGGCGGTTTATAGTGTTGCACTGATAGAGTTACTTACCCTGAAGAAGCTGTTTCCATGGCTGGCCAAAAGTGTGTCTGACTTTGGCTTGTTCTTGCTGTATAACGCATACATGCTGAACTGGTCTTGCTATGTTTATATGGAAAAAAACACAAGAGAAATATTTTAAGTGTTATTATCCACATTTCCGTACTCGTGTTCTGAAGAATAATTCTCTTGTTGATCAGGATATAGAGGGAGGGAGCATTTTCCCACATCATTTCCAGGTTGAGTTTTGTTTGGAAAGAATTTTTTTGTTTTTGAGTAAATTGTTTTATAATGACTTTTCAGGTTCATAAGGAGTGTGCAATAATTTCAGGGCAGGTTTTGCTGCTCCGGAATCTCATAAGTGATTTGGCATAGTTCATATGTTGCTGTAGGCCAAATGGCCTGCCTTTTTCTCTTTTCTCTGTGAATCACTGCCTGTAAAGCCTTCATAAATTAGAGCACTTTAGGTGTGCCAGCACTATGATTGACCACAACTACAGAGAAAATAAATGAGATATAGGCTGGTGGTCTTGCACTCATTTAAAGACCTCAGAATCACTTCTTGTGGCTCAATTTGATTCAAAGCGCAAGTAAACACAGAAAAAGTACTTTTCTGGATGGTTTTAGACTTGTGCTGGGTCAAAAATGAGTCAGTCATGGACTGGGAACAGATGAACACTGACAAATTAAGTCCCTTTGTTTCATCTCCAATGAAAATGTGATTCAATTTGTGACATTTAATTGTGATCTCTATTAGAACTGTTCAGAAACACAAGAACAGTTCAAATTAATAGACTGTTGAATTTAACTAAAAAAACTGATCTGAAGTCATGCAGTTGGACATGTGCTAGTTACTGTGAAAAGACTGTGACTGAAGAGACTCTTACATGGCGTAGGAAGCAGTGGCTGACGCGCAGTGGATGATTGCAGCAGCTCTCAAGCTCTTTCAGGAAATACTGGCTGTGAAAGTCCACCAGCTTCTCCAGGTTTCCGAAGATGACACTGCGTTTTCCCCGCAGGTCCTGTGGCAGGTCAGCGCGCTCCATCTCAGGGAAATAGTTGTCAATGATGTACCGCAGAGAACGCACATATTCCCGCTCCGTTGTTACCATCTCATCTACGATGTGCCGTAGTTTACTGAAAGACGGAGAGAGTGGACAATTAGCATACTTCAAATGCATACTTTTGTCACAGAAACATTAAGCAGCACAATTATTTTTAACATTGGTAAGACATGTTTCTATTTTTTATTTTTTTAAAGATTTGATTTGACAGTGTAGAGGGAAAAGGAAGCAAAGTGGGAGAGAGATTTTATTTAGGTGTTTTTGCCTTTAATTTGACTGGACAGTGTAGAGGAAAGGAAGCGAAATGGGAGAAAGAAGGGGGACGGGATCGGGAAATGTCAGGACGGGACTCGAACTTGGGACGCCCGAAGTGCGACTGCACTGTATTTCGGCGCAGCATGTGTCCCATATCAGCTTTGTCAGACTGTGTAACCAAAAAGGACAGGTGTTTTCACTCGTCTCTCCAGGATGTCATATGCTTTCTCCCTGAAACACTCAAGCCAATCAGTTGTGAGAGTCCATAATCTCAAGACTGGATGGTTCACTGTGACAGTTCCCATGGCATTCTTTTTAAACTCAGTAGTTTAACACTTGACTGCCCAGATCTTTTTGACCACTTCATAAAATCCAGATGTCAACCTGGTGACAGCCAACCTGAATGCTCAAAATAAATGACAGGCATAGAGCACCTATTGTCCGATTGTCTTACATTTACTTACATTAATTTACATTGCTTACAGCACTTTTACTTTCTCACCACACAGCTGAATATGGTGTGTATGTCCAGTACTGAGAAAAACAAGGTGATGTTTTAACATTTACATTAATCTTAAACTGGATTCTTATCAGAATTTTTTCATTAGCCTTAAACATTTGCAATAACTGGACCACACAGAGCCGAACAGCATGTTTTTAGTTATTTCTGTCGAAAAACTGTGTCAACATCACCTCTGTACTGTAATCTCAGAGAGTAAAGCTGAGAAATGTGTTTTGAAAGGAAGGCCCACAGATGTAAGGACCTCCTTAAGACGTCTATATAATCAGCTAACTCCATCCATCTCTTCTTTGTGGAAGAGCAGAACACAAACAGGCTCCCCACCGCTTCAAAGCCCAGAGGACCAGCGCCCACCTGGGAAAGTGATCTGTATCTCAGGCCTGTTTCCCAAGGGGGTTAAGGGGTGATCAGAGGGACCCACAGCTGGAAAAGACATCCATGGAGATTCAGAGGATTGTGGGGCTGTGACCGTTTAATACGAGACATACTGAGGAGTTCCTTTATGCACACATTACGAACATGATTTAGTCTGTATAAGGTTTTTAGCAGGAAAAATCTTTTTTCCTGGATGTCTTATGTGTGTGTGTTCAATTTTGAGCAGTTTGCTGTGAGTACAGATTATAAAAGTGTTTTCAACGTTTTGATTTTCAGCGATTGGAAAATACTAAAGACTAAAGCTACACTGCACATTTTCATATAGAGACCTATTTGTAATGTGTAAAAAAGTATGATTTTATACATTAACGACATGTTGTTTGCAAAAATAAATAACAGACTTTAATATCGTCATTGAAATACAGTCTGATTTCAAAAAATATCTGGACATCATTTTCTGTACTGATAGATTTATGAACAAATTCAACATTATTATGCAATATAAAATGTATATATTCATAATTAAAATAATTAATATAATAATATTATTAATTATATAATTTACGTATTATAATAATATAAATAAATAATTATTTACATAGTATGTTTGAATAAGTATTTATTATTTATGCAATTTATTATTTG
>JAUZSZ010000095.1:18615518-18630957 GCA_034780575.1 Labeobarbus marequensis | reverse complement strand
CAAAAGATTCTAATGGATTCACAAGTTTCAAAATCAATGTTCTAAAGCAGCAGTTCTTAATCAGGTTCCTCGCGTCTCCCTGCTCTGCACATGCTCTGCATCTCTCTCTTTCTCTCTCTCTCTCATTCAGATCGTCAGATCAGCTCCAACAAACTGTTCCAATTATACACTTATTTTCACACAGCATTATACATGGACGCATGTGCGGTTGCTGTGCTGTATTAAAGCATTAATCAGAATAAAACCATAAATTAAAAGCTAACAGAAGCAGTAGCACTTACAAATAACAGCGTATGCTGCTGTGGTGCGGGGTGTGACGTTTAGACAAGCACTAGAGGTTCTTTAGCCAATCGAAACACACTGGACCAGCTAACCAATCTGAGCCCATTGCACATTTCTGAGGGAGGGGCTTATTAAAACCAGGAAATAATCAGGGCATTTATCAGAGAAGGGACAGAGCAGTGTAGAATAAAGGTAAATTATGTGATAAATAATGTGTTTTTTTTTAAAAAATGAAGCAAGAACACATGTTTAACTGCACCCCATAAACACAATCAAGCCTAGAAAAAAAAAAAAAACGTCAACCACCCCATTAACGTGTTGCAAAGCAAAAAACTACATGTTTGTAAATGGTGCTTGACCTGTTAAGATTTCTCTCTTGATTTAGACAAGATGACTTTTTTACTGGAGAAAGCTATTTTATGGATTATGGACTCAAATATTTTAGCTGGTCTAAAGTTAAAAACATCTTGATGGATTTGATTTTTACAAACACGCAGCTTGTGGATTCTTGTGAACTCTCATTCTGACGGCACCAAATTCACTGCAGAGGATCCATTGGTGAACAAGTTTTTGAGGTATCTAAAGTACTGATACAGAAACAGATTGCCCCTCTGTTTAAACTCTTTTTGGTCATGAAGTCTACATTAAGCATGAATTTGTCTTATATTTATAGAATGAATCAAACTTAGCTTTTAACTGTTGTAAATATTAATGCATATTGGCTTGCCAACCATAAATAGCCTACAGTTTGGCTAATGGACGAGTTACTTGGTCGTGCTTAAGTACACCCTAACTTATTGTTTTAATTAGTGTGCCTACCTATTAGCAGCCTCAAACATATGATCTTATGTTGCATTACAATGAAAATTTCAAATAGAAATGACTCAGACAAAATTAGAGAAATTACTGTGTGTATATGTGCCTTTGCAGTGGATGTGTCTTTAAAGGCCATTTCTGACTCAGTCAGCATGTTCTCACAGTACTGCAGTAACCTTGGCTTTACCCACGTTTGTAGCCTTTCAGTATGCACGACTCGACCTTGTAATGACAAACCATCATGCGTCATACTGCTCTCAACTGGGCTATTCTGTGTGAGAATAACCATATGCTAGTCCAGTGGCCTAATGAACAAACCAGAAATCAGTTTTCACTTTACCAGCACACTCAAACCACTAAAGTAACTTAGTTTCACTTTTGAAGGTTTTTTTTTTGTGATTTCGAGGAGTAATGAATATATGCAGTAAATACATTCATAGTACAAAACATTTCTATTTGAAGTGAATGCTGTATTTTTGAAATTTCTATTAATGAAAAAGAATCTTGAAAAAATTTATCACACAACAGCACAATGGTTTTTAACTCTGATAATAGTAAGAAATGTTTCTTGAGTACCAAATCAACATATTAGACTGATTTGCTATCACAAGAATAAATTACATTTGAAAATAAATTCAAATAGATATCAGATATTTTAAATTGTAACAATATTTGACAATGTTACTGTATCGATTTGATTAAATAAATGTTTCAATCAAGTAAATGCCACCTTAGTGAACATAAAGACTTCTTTCCAAAACATAAAAAAATCTTACCTACCACAAACTTTTGAACAGTAGTGCGTGTTTCTGTTTATGCTCAGCTCTAAAATATTTTTTAGGTAGATTGGCTATTTTTGAACAGAATCTGTATAAATATATAAGTATATAAGTAATTTGAATGACAGGAAAGTTATGAAAAAGTATGGAACGAACCCTGAATGCAATGATTAAACTATTTTGCACATAATGATATTACATTAGCATCATCGGTTTACATTAGCATCATCAACTGTGGTTGGCTAGAGAGTCGATATTCATTAGCATTTGTGTCCCTAAACAGGCCTGTGTTAATTTGCAACAACTTAACTATGCAGCAACAACACAATTAATGAAGATGTCTCAGTGGTTTTGAAGACACAAATTGACAGTAGAAGGAAAAAGGCATGTAGAATGTGAGAGAACAAAACATGTTAAGAGCTGGAGCGAGTGTGTGGAGCTGGTGGAGACAGGCTGTATGACAGATTGAGGCCACTGACTGCTCTCAAAGAGCCGCTGTGAGAAGTGGGAGTTCTCAGATGAACCAATTATGACTTACTGCAGCACCTCTACTCAGCCCACACAACCATAGTCTGGCCTGTCTGGATCTTAGACGCTGTGCTTGTGTATTTGAGCGCCAGTGAATTGATATGAACTGTTTATGGCATTTATGGCAAGAAAGGATTATAAGGATCATAAGGATTTATGCTGATATTATCCAAAACCCCTTTTTGTCTTGGGCGCTTCTAAACTTTTGGAGGGCACTGTACTCATTTTTCTAGAACTGGTTTGGAAATTGTCAGAAATAATACTTGATACCAGTGATTCTCTGTTGGTATTGAGTTATACTGAGAGTATTATTGAGAAAATATTCCCCAGACAATTACAGAACTGCCACCAGCACCTTGAATGATTGAAAAGGCAAGATGGATCCTTGGATTTGTGCTTATTTCTGACCTTACCAATCTTGTACTGTCCAATTTTCTAGACAAACGAGAGGTTGCTGTATGTGAAATTCCCAGAAAATTAGCAGGTTCTGGAGATACTCAGACCACTCTCACGTTACTTCATAGAGTTGCACAGTTTGAAAAAAAATCTAATCATGATTTGATGAAAATTGTGATTGTAATTCAAAATGTGAAAAGAAAAAAAAGTTCCAGGTTTGCTGTGCTTGTTCATATGAACATAATGCCACACTTCACTGT
This sequence comes from Labeobarbus marequensis, assembly GCA_034780575.1. Taxonomy (NCBI): domain Eukaryota; kingdom Metazoa; phylum Chordata; class Actinopteri; order Cypriniformes; family Cyprinidae; genus Labeobarbus; species Labeobarbus marequensis. Next base: position 18,627,896 of record JAUZSZ010000095.1, on the reverse strand, counting down.
AAAACACAGCTTATATATTTATTAAACTAAAGCATAGTATTTGGATTTGATAGTTTTATTTTGATTAACCGTGCAGCTATATTTTCTTCCTCATTCTAATGTTTGGTTTGCATAATTCAGCCAATTGAACATGATGTAATTATGCATTGATTTGCTGCTGCATGAATGGCCGATTAGATATTTGCATTAAGAATGAGAATATATGGTAATGCAAACAGTAAGTGACCACTGTTGTGTATGTTATGGTGTAGTCGAGTGCTTATAGAGCTTTTGAACTGTGTGCCTGGTCACTGCTGTGCCATTTTACTTAAAGTGATTAGTAGTTTAATCCTGAACAGTAGAAGCCAGCTGCCACTGTTTTTGTGCTATCTGTTTTTTTGTGTAGACGCTAGAAAAAATCATTAAATCAAGACAATAACTGCATGTACTGGACAGTTCAAAAACTAGTTAACGAACAATTAAATGTTAAAAAAATTCAAGGAATTAAAATAGAACTGAGCATCAGTATGAACAAAGACAAAACAATGGTAAGAGAGCTTGTCATACTTGTTCGTGGTTGTACTTTTGAACCTGAACCCTGATACTAATCGAACACTTTAAATGTGTATGTGTGGATTTCTCTCCCTCAGGGACACAATGTGGCGTGTGTTCACAGGCGCTCTCTCCGTCGAGGAAAAGGAAAAGGGCAGTCAGGTGCTTCAGGACCTGAGGGAGATCGAGTCATGGGTGTATCGGCTGCTGCGCTCTCCGGTGCCTGTTGCTGGTCAGCGACGTGTTGACGTGGAAGTGCTCCCCCATGAACTGCAGCCTGCTCTGACCTTTGCCCTTCCAGACCCTTCCCGCTTCAGCATTGTAGACTTCCCTCTTCACCTGCCCCTGGAGCTGCTGGGAGTCGATGCTTGTCTGCAGGTCCTGGCCTGCATTCTGCTGGAACACAAGGTATGGATGGCCAGAGAAACATGACCACAACTCTATCAGATGGCAGAGACCCGTAAGGGCTTTTCACACTTGAATTTGTTAACCCTGGGTCATGCTAAACCCCGGATAAACGGAATCCTGGGTTATCTGTAATCACTGTTCACACTACTCATACTATACCTGGGGTTAACTGTTAATCCTGGGTATTCATTAATAGACGGTTCACACTGTACATTCCTACACCCCGGGTTAACGTTCTTATTTGCTTATTTGCAGTGTCACTGTCGCTGATTGGGTGAACAGCAGGCAACCTGTTTACACTGCTTTTCCCTCGTCTTGCCAGTTATTTTTTTTTTTTAAATGTCGCCGCGTAGGTTTTTTAGCTGTTTTAAGCCTCGTGAGAAGCACAAAGGCGAGAAGGAAAGAAAACAAGGAGAAAAGTTTGTTAGTATTTCTCTGAATTTCTTTTAAGTGTGGACAGACTAGAATTAACTGTAAGAATAATACCGTCTCCTCATCACTCCACACGATTTCCGTCTTTTGATATTTCTTATTTTTCTCTCACCGTTTGCTGTTTACACGACACGCATTACTGTCACTGACATGAGCCTTGCTGCTCAATTTCTGATTGGCTGTCTGTTGCCAAGCGTCTAGCAGCAACAAGCAAACACCGCTCCGTTTCACACTGAACAAACTTGGCACGCATACATCACGGTACTCTCGTGAATGTGCATCAAAGACTGAAAGTAGTAGTTTCTTTCAGGTCGAAAGAAAGATGTCACATGGACTATTTTAATGATGTCTTCACTACCTTTCTGGGCATTGAACATGGTAGTTGTGTTCAATTTTCATTTTTGGGTGAACTATCCCTTTAATCAGTATAGGTCAATATTGGATGTGTAATTTATTACAATAAGATGTAATTATTAATTAATGCTGTCATTTAATGCTCACTTAAAGTTTTAAAAACACTAATCATTTAAAAACCGTTTAATGTAATCTTTTGCAAATCTCAGTGAAAATTAATATGATTTGTATTGTACATTATAATGTTAAGATGCCTAAATTGACTTTAAATGGATTTTAAATGATTTATATTCGCATTCATTTGTAATTTATTTAGGCAAAATATATCATATAACATTACTAATATTAGTATTTATTTTAATTATAAAAATTATATATATATAAATATATACTTTTTTTATTATTATTAAAATACTAATATTAGTAATGGTATATGATATATTTTGCCTAGATAATTTTAGGCTGTAAAATATATTGTGTCATGGATGAGGTTAATGGTTGTCCATAGATCTGTTGTTTCAAATGAAGCTAGTCATCATCATTTTGCCTATGCGGGTCACACTTATAATGACAGGGAGACTTACTCTCACACTCTGCTGTCTGTAGGTGGTACTGCAGTCCCGAGATTATAACGCCCTCTCAATGAGCGTCATGGCATTTGTTGCAATGATTTACCCCCTTGAGTACATGTTTCCTGTCATTCCGCTGTTGCCCACCTGCATGGCCTCCGCTGAACAGGTAACACAACTCAATCTCTTTTGAACAGTTGGTGTATAAACAATGAAGCACTCTTTATTTGTCACACACCTATCTTCTTTTTCTAGCTCTTGCTAGCACCCACTCCATATGTCATTGGTGTGCCTGCCAGTTTCTTCCTGTACAAGTCTGATTTTAAGATGCCTGATGACGTTTGGTTAGTGGATCTGGACTGTAACAAGGTATATCTATCTGTAACTACCCAGACAGGGGTTTGTGGATTCTTCCATGTTGTAAAGCCTTTAACAATTAATTACATATAAACTACAGTGGTCTTATGTTGTTTCTATATCTTTATCAATGTAGGTAATTGTTCCAAGCAACGCAGAATTGCTCCCTCCCCTTCCTGAACCTGAGGCCTCTGAGCTGAAGAAACACTTGAAGCAGGTAAGCGAACCAGATGTTCTCTTCTCTCTAAGGAGCCATTAGCTCTGAATTGGAAGTGAATACTAACTGGATTCTAGAAGCAACCCATAGTAATTATACTGTCTTCTAACAGCTGCTGTAAACATGGCCAATTCTTATAGTGCATTTAAACCAAAGAGAGGCTGACAATATAAAGATATATTTAAACCCTGTCATTTGAAGCCAAATGCAGGCAGAAAATTATACATTTTATGTTGTTTCTAAGGGTTATGTTGACAGATTCATATTTTAGATGTATTGTAATGACTATATTCTCCCCTTTTTTTTGTTCCAGCTCTTGGAGGTAATACGTTTTGAGTTTCCCTAGTTCTCTCGTGTAACCCTTTACAATCCCTCATAGACCCTTATCTAGAGCTTCTGACCTGATTCTGGCACCTCTGAGCTTAATCAAACCCCATTAATATCAAGTGTTTAAACATTTCACTTTGTCATTAATCATTGTCATATACTGAACAACTTTGTCCTTCCTCATGTCTTTTTAATAGAGATACATTTAATTTAATCACAATCTGTTGTTTTTGTTTTTGCTGGTCTGCAACAGAATTTCTCAACCAAATTGATTTACCATTTTGTTTCATCTTGCATCAAACATAATTATCATGCTGTCATTGTAATAACTCAAGCCAAAATAGTCAACACACTGAATCATCAGTTGTGTCTCACAGACCATGAGTCATGACTCTTCATTCGCACATTATTAATCACCATGAGTCAGGTCCTCATCTTCAGATCATGATTGTTCTAAAAGCCGATTTAGATTGAAGGTCATCTTTTTCAGTGGTCTACAGACGCACACTATTGCCCTATCGTTCATGAACCACACGTAGTGGCTCAAGAGCTCCATGAGCCAACATGGAAATTCATACTTTTCTTGTGACTGTCATTCAGTTCAGTTTCTCACTCAGTATAGCTTTAGATTTAAAGGAAATGTTATTAACATCCTTAACGTCAACATGAAATCAAAATTCACTCTGTTCCTTCCTTAATGCACATTCATGGGGAAAAAAATGTCGTCAAGTCATACTGTCATATTTCCACAAAATAGAACGTCTTTTCTTTTTGGGTAATGTCACCAAAAAGAATAACCTGCTTCACTTTTTGTTTGTTGAAAATCCTGTTTCACTCTGAAAAGCATCACATTAACGAAGTATAGATAAAATAGGTTGAGAATGGCATTTTGTGTTGACCAACACCTAACAAAAAATGTTTGCAGTCAAGTTTTGAGATTTGTACACATTCTCCACTGACAAGTTTATGTGAGATCTGCTTCCCTTTCCACCTGATAACCTACTGTGTGCACTCATAGTGTCCAGTTCATGGTGTGTTGTGTGCTCTGTTTGTCTCTCTGTGGTTTCTCCCATGCTTGAATTGTCTCCACTCACGTTTGGTCACATGATTTCCCAATCTTTCTCAGTGACAGGTCATGTGACATTTCCTCCATGTTTTCTTGTGTCCTTCAGTGTCTGGTAAGATTGACTGTGATCACTCAAAAGCAGATCTTCGCTTCCGATTCCAAGGTTCACAAATCTTTGCATTTTGACTGTGCACGGAAAAATAACCTATCTCTCCCCTCCCCATCATCAACACCTGTAGTCCTACACTCTGTAAACTTAACAAATACTGAAGCCTTACAGATATTTCTTTATTCCACACCCTTTGAATAAACAAACTCACAAATGCACACACTTGCGACTCTGTTTGCCTCCATAGCCTCTAATCTTTGCACTCTTCCCTCCCTTCTCTTTGTGTGATGAAGGTCCTACAGAAGCCCCCTGTATCTCATAGCACTATGTTTGGCTTGAGCATGTTTCAATGCAACATCTCACTTACATTATGCTCATAACCCAAAGCAAAAAATCATCGTAAGCAGCAGGAGCAGATGATGCGATTGGTTTGGTAGCGTGCCGGCCAAATGGTGTGGCGAGCGCAGAGTCTGAAGGAATGCCAGCTGAGAGGCATTGAGTGAGCAGTGGCAGAATTCCCAGAGTGCTTTGTTAATGGCTCTGTGTGATGACCGCACCCTTCCCTCTAACATTTTGACTATTAAATCTTTGATGCAGCACTGTCGGTTCAGGCAATAGCTTTCTCTCTTGTCCCCATGTAACATTTTCAGAATTTTAAAGGGTTATGAAGAAAAAAAATGAAAAAATGAAAATTCTGTCATCAGTTACTCACCCTCATGTGGTTTCAAAACCATTAGATTTTCGCTCATATTCGAAACACAAATGAAGACATTTTTAATAGAACCTGAGAGGTTTCTTTCCCTCCACTGAAAGTCCATTTGACCAAAACATTGACAATAAAGACATTGTAAAAATAAACCATATGAATCTTCAGAAGAGACATAATGGCTGTATATGATGAACGGATTTCATTTAAGACTGGAATACACTACACAACACTAGGCATCATACGCTTACTGACTTTGTAAATAGTGACAGAGGAAAACTGGCCATCATACACTACATGACGAAGATCATACACTAGCAGACTTCAAAGTCGTTCCGATCACAACATACTCACGCAGAAACGTGGGCCTTGTTGCTAGGAGACGCATGACAAATGAAAACAACGTGTTCTGAAATCGGCTGAAAATATCAAACATGTTTGATATTCTCCAACTGTATGAAAAGTATGAAAGTCTGAAGCTAAAATCGGAGTCTGTGACAATCATACACTATGCGATTTTCTATGGAATCTGTCAGCTCAAATCTCCAGACTGGCTCTGACTTTTGGCAACTAGCATCAACTTCTCCAAACTGTAAATCGGCGGGAAATCGGGAAAAAATCGTGTTGTGTATTCCAGGCTTTAGGCTATAATTCATATATAAACACTGATAAACACACTTACATAGCGCTCATCAAATATGGTAAACTGAAGCTCAAATGTACTTTTTTAACGTGCGTGAACCAATGAGGTTTGTTCACGTTGAGCTTCCATTTACAATAAACGGAAATCAAGGCATGTAAATTATGACAGAATTTATATTTTGGGTGAACTATCCCTTTAATCTAATTATGTGCAATCTTATTTATATAAAAAGTGTGACTATGATTTCACCTTCACCATTCAGTAGATTTTTAGACAGAAGTTTGTAACCGCAGGCCTCTAGTGTGAGACATGATTGCCTGAGGCGATAGTGCTCTTACATCAGTCTCCCCTGTCAGCATTCATTGTTAAATTGATCTCTCCTGTATCCGTCTTCCTCCTCCACTTTTCTCTCTCTGTCTCTCTCTCGCTCTATGTCGTCAACTCCTCTATGCAGGCTCTGGCTAGCATGAGTCTGAACACACAGCCTATTCTAAACCTGGAGAAGTTTCAGGATGGACAGGAGTTGTCTTTATTGCCCCCTGGTCGCGACAAAGCCTCCCCTTCCTCCACTGAGTTCAACCCACTCATCTATGGCAATGATGTGGATTCAGTTGATGTTGCCACAAGGTATGAAGTATTGTATACTGTATCAAATGTCACATGAATTAGTGGCTGGTAGAGTTGCTACGTTAATAGAGCATGATTTTGGTTTAATCTGAGGCACCAAATGGAGCTAAAACATAATGATTCTTTCCTAACATTCTGTATGGAAGCCCAGGCCAGAAGACATAATGTTTGCTTGTAGGCTTCCATGAATTTCTAAACAATCAGTGGGTCTCATTCACTAACCGTGTATACATACAAATTTGTGTGTGATACCTGCATAAAAACACTTTCACAAACAAATCGTGATTCATCAGTAACTTTCGTACTAAAATGTATTTATGAAAAAAGAAACTTCTTAAATTGTTTGGGCATGTTTTATGCAAGTTGCTGTCCTTGGGTATGCTGTCATTTGGAATACTTCAAATTCATTAACATTAGAACAAGGTTAAGAACAAATTGTGAACCAGGTGGTAATTTTCTATGAGAGGTTCTCCTGTGTGTATAAATATGAATAATCCACACAATTATTAGTGAATGAGACCTGTTGTTTTTTTTTAGTGGAGCAGAAAAGACAATATTTGAACAAAGCTTAAAAAAAGATACCAATATTTGTCCACCGTATAAAGTACATAATATAAATATTTTATTTCGATCTTGCCATTAGGGTGGCGATGGTGAGGTTCTTCAACTCTCCAAATGTGCTGCAAGGGTTCCAAATGCACACACGCACTCTGCGTCTCTTCCCTCGTCCTGTGGTGGCATTCCAGGCCACATCTTTCCTGGCTTCTAGGCCACGGCGGAATGGATTCACTGAAAAGCTCTCTCACACCCAAGCGGTGGAGTACTATGGAGAGTGGGCTCTCAACCCCACCAACCTGGCTTTCCAAAGAATTCATAACAGTGAGAGACATAGATATGCCTCATCCTTTGTCCTTAAGTTGCTATTTCCTTGACTTCCAGATTTAACTGTCACAGTTCGCCCCCTAGTGGCAGTTGTTGATGACATCTCAATTAGTTTTCAGTTTCAGATTGTGAAGAAACTGACAGTAAAAGAATTTACTCTCTGTTTATTGACCATGGTGGAGTAAATAAATAATGTATGAATAGGTGCCCACATAAATGATTGCCAACACTTTTAGAAGGAACATATGATGGGTTATGCAAAGCTAAAATGCCCATTTTGGAGAAATAACAGTTTTTTATGGTAAAATTAGAAATTGTTTATTCTTACCTTGTGTAAATAGTTTGGACTAAATCACATCCATTCAGAAGGTCACACACTGTATCGTTGCACAATTTGCTGTGTAATAATGTAGTATATTATATATATTTATGTAGATATATTATGCAAAACTAAAATCAAGTCTTACATCTTCAGAGGGTGAGAACTCAGCCCTCTCTTCAGTTGCGACTTCCAGTGTACCAGCTGTTGTTTGTTGTGTTGTAGACTCTCCATTATATTTTTCCCATTTTGTGTGTAGTTGGTAATTATATTGTCTCTGTGTGTGTGTGTGTGTGTGTGTGTGTGTGTGTGTTTTAGATGTGTATGACCCCTCTCTAATAGGCGATAAGCCTAAGTGGTATGCCCACCAGTTACAGCCAGTATTCTACCGTGTTTATGATGGAAACTCTCATCTGGCGGAGGCGCTGAGTGGACCCCTGCAGGATGAGACCAATGATTCAGACCCAACAGATGACAGGTTGAAAACACCCAGTACACACTCATACTTCCATTATTCACTAACACACTTAGACCTTTATGCACATTCACATAAACTCATGCACAAATGCTACTGAGTCTTTTTTCCATATACATACACATTCAAAAAAAATTTTCTTCTATATTTCAAGAATTGAGATAATGAAATAAATATTTTTATTCGACAAGCATGTATTTTCAGTTGATGGCTTTTAAAAAATGGCTTTTATAGTGTTAGAAAAGATTTGTTTCATAAAATGCTGTTATTTTGAGCTTTTTATACATCAAAGAATCCTGAAATGGTTTGCACAAAAAAGCACTTTAAGCAGTGCAGTTGTTCTCTATTATTTATAATAAGAAGAAATAAGTACCAAATCGGAATATTGAAATGATTTTTGAAGGATTATGTGATTGAACACTGAAGTATTGGCTGCTGAAAATTCAGTTTTGCCATCACAAAATTACATTTTAAAATATATTAAAATAGAAAACACATTTTAAATTGAAATATTAAATTCTAAAAACAATATTACCGCTTTTAACTGCATTTTTTGATTAAATAAATGCAGTCTTATGAGCGTAAGACACTTATATACTATGTAATATTACACTCATGCATTGTGTTCAAACTGTTTTTGTCTATTTTAAACTGTATTTATTTGTTATTGGTTACTGTTTATTGCAGTGGCAGTGACAGTGAAGCATACGATGACTCCAGCTCTTCCTACTCGTCTCTTGGAGACTTTGTGAATGAGATGATCAAAGGGGACATACAAGGGGACACACCAAGTTAGCTTCTCCATTTTTAATCTCTTTCCTGACAATAGATTCTTCTTCTTACCTCTTCTTACCAATTATGGCTTCATAAAATGTTTACACTCTTTTTAGATGTTGATACCCTGACCCATGCTGCACTAGGAGATGCGAATGAGGTAGAGATCCATGACTTCCAAGAGTATAAGGGTGACAACAGTGATCCAGATCCAGAAGGCTCCCTGGAAGCAGCGGACAACCAGCCACTGCGCTCCAGCTCCAGCACGACGGCCAGTTCCAGCCCCAGTACAGTCATACAGGGAGTCAACCATGTCAGTGCTCAAACTACATGTTATCTGAACGTAGAGGTAAGCATCATGTGCTGTGATCTCTAAAGTGTGTGTGTGTGTTTGTTTGTGTAGGAACAGAAGGAACCCGTTGAAGTGGAGGTGACAGCAGGCATAACCCTCCCTAACTCTGTCCCAAGATTGGGAGCTCCACCTTTTACAAGACCCTCTCCTGATCCGGTCCCTGTTGACCCAGCCAATAAAAAGCGAGAGTATGATAATCCCTATTTTGAGCCCCAGTATGGCTTTCCTTCAGAGGAGGATACTGAAGCAGATGAGCAGGAGGAGAGTTACACACCTAGATTCAACCAGAGTCTCAATGGCAACAAGTATGTACCTGGAGATAATCCTACACAAACACTCAGAATCTATATATCTGCTGCACAGACCAGCTCTTAACATCCTCTCCTTGAATTATGTGTGTGTGTGTGTGTGTGTGTGTGTGTGTGTGTTTAGACCGTCTCGTCCATTGAGACCCAGCAGTCTGAAGCTTCCGGGTGAATCTGATGGGGAGGGAGACTCCAGAAATAGCTCTCCGAACTCCACCATCTCCAACAATAGCAGCGATGGCTTCGGGGGACTCATGTCCTTCGCCAGTGAGTGACCAGCTTAACATAACCTCTATTCATTCCTTAGTAGCTCATGCTCGCATTGCAAATTTGGACATAAAAATACTGAAAACACAAATGAATGTTTGAAGATGTTTGTTTGATTTTTTTTTTTTGACATGTTTTCTGTTTAGACAAAAGCTAGAAATAATGCTAACAGAACTGAGAAATACTTGAAGGTTATATGGCATTCTTTCAACTTTAATATTTGTTAATACACTACCATTTAGAAGTTTTGGATCAGTACATTTTTTTTAATCAGCATAATAGACTGATTTCTGAAGGATCATGTGACACTGAAGACTGGAGTAATTGCTGCGGAAAATTCAGCTTTGTCATAATAGCAATTAATTCAATTTAAAAAACTTTTATATTGTAATATTATATTGTATGTATGAATTATTTTGTAATAATTATTTCACATCATAATATTTCACAATTACATACACACTATGTATATGTAAATATATTATATTTTTGATTGAATGAATGCAGATTTGGTGAGCATAAGTGCCTTATATCCAAAACAAAAGCTTTGAGCACCAGTGTAAATTAATATTGAGTTTTTAAATATCAGAATATCTTCAGTGGCATTTTGGTTTTGCTAAGGGTATGGACATTGTAAAATGTCACTGGTATTGACACTGACTATTGAAATTTCTGGTACTGCATTACACACAAATGAGTGTTCCCTGTTGTACGTCTCACCTTAATCGTATGTGTGCAGGTAACCTGTATAAAAACCACGGCACCAGTTTCAGTCTGTCCAGCCTGGCTCTGCCTAATAAAGCGCGAGAGAAGAACACACCGTTCCCCAGCCTCAAAGGTGCATACATCCCCTCGGATCTCTCCGTGTGACCTTCCCGCTCATCCATCCATCTCGCCCTGTCTCATTCCTCCAGTCTAGTCCAGTTATCTTCTCTTCTTCTTCTTCTTCTCCTTCTCTCAAAACCCTTTCCTTATCTTTCCTTTCCCTTCCTAGTTCTTTCTTACCTCTATGTGTGACTAATGGTTGAATCACTTCAATATTAGACTAAACTTCTTACCTCCATTGAATTCAGGTAATTTAAGGGTCAGATAAGTAGATGTTAATTCTACTACAGTAATTCTCTAGTTTAAGGATGAGTAACACTACGTTTGTTTAGTGCAGGCATTAGGTTTAGAAAGACTCCAACATCAGCTGTTTCAAAGGAATATTTCTTCATTTTAGTTGACTAGTTTTCATTTTTCTACTTTTTTCTCTTCTTTCTTTATAATTTGTTGTATTTCTTTTAAAGAATATTTTAATTTTGATTTAACAGAGGACACAGATCAAGGTTTGTGGGAATGTTCCCTGATTTCTTTGCCTCACTTGTCTTTTATCCAGTGTTGCTGCACTGAAAGTGACAAATATCTTGCCTCCTTTTTGCACTGTGAAGAAGCTTATTTAGTGGAAAATGGTGGCGTAGACATATAGTCACTTTCTAAGCCACCAAACACAGTTCTTATAGCTGTTGTTGTTATTGTTGACTTTTTATTTTCTGTTTCTTTATGATTTTGGATGATTGTATTGCTCAGACGATGCTGATGACAGTCCTGAGAGTCCTGGTATGTTTCATATCTGTAGCCTGCCCTAATAATGAAACCAGTTGCTGTTTATAGTAATATAGACCCTTTGAGTCCTGATAGAATGAGAAACTCTGCCCACTTTTCTCACTCTGAACCTGACTGACTGACTGACTAGCATTGGTTCCTAACTCCTGTCTTCCGTGCTTCCTTGTACACCCCTGAATCTCAACTGTAGCACAAGACAGCACTTGATAATGTGTGCTATTTCAGGGTTGGAAAATAAAATCTCGTGGGACAGCAGTTTGGAACCTCTAAGATAGAGGATATATCTGTCCTCACATATATCCACTATGCCTTTCCTCTTCCTTGTTCCTATTCTGTGACTGTTAGTAATGAACATAATAATGGTGGCACTTCTTAATAGACAACAGCCAGTTTGTGGTTGCATTTCTAATGTTTTTTCCTTCTATCCAGAAAGGATGTTTCTGTAGGAATGGAATGATATGATTTTTGACTCCTCTTTGTGTGGTGTGCAGTGATCCCCCCCCCCCCTTCATTTGTGTGTCATCTCAGTTGAAGACAGAGTTGAGGTCTGTTCCATGTCAATTCTACTTGAACTCTGGGTGAATTGAAGATAACAAAACCATACTGTGAGAAGTGCAGCCACTCAGTACATTTCAAGCTCTGATCAGCTTCAGAACTGAAATGTAGTTTCCACTAAATTTGGTTCATGGGTTTCCACCAAAGTCTCGATAACGAAGACTTTGAAGTCTGGTTGTTGTGTAGTTGTTTTAAAATAAATCAATGATATCTCAAGGATTGTAGCCTGTGTGCACAGATATTGTACAGCTTTAAGCAGAGCATTAGTAAAGCTGCTTTTAAAGCTGGGTACAGGAGAAAACCAATAGAGCATTCCAGGACACGAAAGCACACTGCATTCTAGCTAGCATGTTGAGCGGTAATGATTTTTTTCTTTTAATGTTCAGTGAACACACACGCAAACCCTTTTTCTCTGTCTTTATTGACCAGACAATGCTTCCAGCAGTTTCACTGTCAATTTGAAGATGCTTTTAGCCTTGTTTTCTTTAACTATAAAAA
>JAUZSZ010000095.1:18563678-18575175 GCA_034780575.1 Labeobarbus marequensis | reverse complement strand
ACAATGTATTTTTGGCTATTGCTACAAATATACCCCAGCGACTTAAGACTGCTTTTGTGCTCCAGGGTCACATATATGAAATAGTTTAGTCATGAATTTAATCATTAGGTTTTCTATTCATGTAGAGATTTTACCGATGGATTCAGGGGGATTTTTTTCTCCTGCGATACAGCGGGGAATGTTGTAGAAGCAGGTGCCGATGGAGTAATGGGCTAGAGAAGGCAGATTGCGGTCGAGGGTCCATTCAGCTGCGAACTCCGGTAAACGCTGCTTTGCTGTATAATCTACAGGGTCGACATGCCAGAGCTCCTCACCGTCAAACTCCAGCTCAAAACCAGCGTCCATCATCTCTATATGGCAGTATGTCAGCTGACGCATTAAATGCTTGACACCTGAGGGAGAAAAACCTTCCGTTTAACCATCAACGTACAGGATTACAAAAAATAAACACGATGCCAACAGGAATAAACTCAAATTTCAGTCCACCAGATTTAAAAAGTAGTTTTTAAGAAGATAAAATCATTACCTTGAGCTCTTAAAAAACTCCAACAAACATCAAACGTGCAAAACAGAAAGAGCAAGTGCAAAATTTCAAGGCTAACAGCTGAATGCCACGATCGAGGCATTTACTGATAATATTTACTTCCTCCTCCACAGTCATTACACACAATACATTACGAACAATACACTTTCCTCATGCCTGATAGAAACTAGGGCACTGAATTCCAACAGCTAATCAGGTTTTACTTCTTTTGTGATGCATGAAGCAACTGTATTTTTTCTATAATAACCATTGTGCATTAAACAACAGGACCAATGATAATAGAAACATATGGTGTCCAATTAATTTATAATATGCTCTAAACAAAATCTAATATGGACCAGTAAATCAAATTACATTCTTACACTCTTTTATATGATGCACCAATAAACATATTATACAATGGTTTGTTCCAGTTGTGATATATATTTACATTTACATTTACATTTATTTATTTAGCAGACGCTTTTATCCAAAGCGACTTACAAAAGAGGACAATAAAAACCAACAAAAGAGCAACAGCATGCAAGCATATGACAAGTCTCGGTTAGCCTAACGCAGTACACATAGCAAGGTTTTTTTTGGGTTTTTTTTTCCTTCCAAGGAAAACAAGTAGATAGAATAGAAAAAAAAGCTAGTGTTAGTTTTTAATGAAAAAGTAGCAGTTAGAGAATAAATATGTAGTTGATAGAGGGTCAAGGGTGTGTGTGTTTTTTTTTTTGTTTTTTTTTTAAAGAAGACAGATAGATAAAATAGAATTAAAATAGAGAGTGATAGAGTTACAGGGTCAAATAAAGATGGAACAGATGTGTTTTTAGCCGTTTCTTGAAGATGGCTAAGGATTCAGCTGCTCGGATTGAGTTGGGCAGGTCATTCCACCAGGTGGGAACAGTGAATGAAAAAGTCTGTGAAAGTGATTTTGTGCCTTTTTGGGATGGCACAATAATGCGTCGTTCACTTGCAGAACGAGCCAGAGGTGGTTTTGTAGGCAAACATTCAACTTTCAATGAACAAAGCAGACATTTCTGTTATGGCAACGCAGTGCGAGAAGTTAATAGTGATTTTTTTAGTAGTGAATTTTTGATGAACCTACTCACTGCAAAGAAAACATTATGACTATTTAGTCTTTTTTTTTATTTCAGAAGTAAATCTGTTTAATATATATCTTAATTATTTTTCCTATTTTCCCCATTTACAAATAGTTTTTTCACTGTTTAAGCCTAAAATTAACTGAAACTAAATACAGTCTTACTGGAAGACAAATAAATAAAATAAAATAAAAATTTGCAAGACTTTAACAAACAATTAAAAGACAAATATGGATTACATAATGATGTTACAGAGATCACTGCTTGTTTATCCAGAACTAGCCTTTTTAAATCAGTTGAGAAATTTGCCCTTAAAAAAGTAACCCTTCTTTACTCTGTGCCCACAAAAAAGCAGGTTTGGTAGCCCAAATTTTTCATTTCTATAAAGAACTATTTTCTCCTGTTATCAAATTGAAAACAAAGGAAGGAAGAGGAGTGTGAAAGAGGAGTATCTGTGGCTTTTCAAAAGGAAATGAGGCAGATTAGTGGTCCCAATAAGACCATATTAAAGACCAAAATCCTCCATGTCAGACACACCATGGCCTTCTCCTTCAGCCTGAAGATCCCTAGCCAGTGAAGTCTTGATTTGGCAGATGCAGTGCTTTTTGTTCCAGTCTGGGTCAGGTCAAGCTGCTTTTTGGCCAGTTTGAGCGAGCTCCTGGGGCTAGTGCGGTGTTAAATCATTCCGCCTGTCACTTAACTGGTGTCAGCTGAGAGGGAGCTCACTTGCATGGATTTGTGATTATAGCCAGAAGCTCACGGTGTGTTTGTCTCTGTTCTGTCTCTTTTCTTCAGGTCCTCTATCTGTCTGTCCTAGGCTGTGGTTTCCATTCACTCATCCTTTCTTATTAAAAATGTTCTCTGCATGTTCTTTTGAGTGGCTTTGGTGTTTGGCAAGAATATAAATCAGAATCTCAATGGTTTTTGATTAATAAAATGGGCACAGTAACTCTAGAGCAATGGAACAAGTTTAACTGACTGTAAAGCAAAGCTCACATCATTCACATCATTTCCCATTCATTCAGATGCCGTCGAAGGCATCTTTTTTTCTTTTTGTTTTTTGAAAACAGAACATTGTTTTGGTTGTTGGCCAACAGTTACAGAATGAAATGCTTTCAAAGGATAGTGTAGACATATGACTCATACTGTGACAACCACGGTAATCATATTCAAACGGAACAGTCCGATGGACCTGCTCTACAGTTGCATTATTAATTTTACACACTACTTTACTCTCAACTCAATAGCCAAGCTGTGTGTGGAAGAAGCAGAAATATGACTTGAGGACTAGGGATGAAGGTAATAGCAACCATTATTCTTCTCAGGGATGGACAAAATAACTGAAATACCTGACAACATACAAATACCAAGTATAATGGCAGGTAAGGTCATTCATTGCATAATTATAGTCTTTCTTAAAATGCTGTCTAACAAGTTTTGGCATTTGAGAAAGCTAGTTTGGGGTCAGTAAGATTTTTTTTGTTTGGAATAAATTAATACTTTTAGCAAGGAAGCATTAAGTGGATCAAAAATGACAGTAAAGACAATTAATATTACAAAACATACTTTTTGAAATAAAAAAAGTTCTTTTGAATTTCCCAGTATTACTGTTTTTGATTAAATAATGCAGCCTTGCTGAGCATAAGAGACTTTCAAAAACATAATCTAAAAATTCTTACTACCAACACCAAAAAACACCTCATGAAGAAAACGTGGTTATAAGACGCACCTTGTCCTTTAAAATGGCCTTGTATTCGTTGGCTGTTGGAGAGAAACCCCAGACCTAACAAGACGGGTGCCCTGACTACTACACATCTCCTACCATGTTTTCAACAGACATTGTGGGTTGAGGGACTCTTTATTTCCTTCAGTTATAAACCTGTCCAGATGTAGCGCATTAGGGTGGAAGATCAGACCACATTATTCATCACACTATATTACGTTTTCCATGAATGATGGGTTTGTGCCCTTTGCAGCAGGTTATTTTTCTTTCTTTGTAGATCTTGGAGTGAGAATGGCAGTTCTGGCATAAATGGTAGTTTTTCACAATTATTGGTGTAATCACAGTCACAGATGTTCAAAATCTGTTTTAACAATTTCTGAAATGTTTTTGAGAAACTTGCAGTACTACCACTGTTTATAATTGCAGTCTGAAAAGGTTTGAAATCTACATAATTATTTCTCATATAGATTCCAGTGACAGACTAAGGGCCAGATTTACTCTCAGCTTTCGCCAGCGCAAAATGTCTTTTGGCATTAAAATAGTACTATCAGGATTAGATGCACAGTGAAGAATTAGCACTGAAAAGGCGTGGACAGTTATTTTTGCACTTGACGTTATTGAACATGCATTTGGAGGAGTTTCTCTTTCAGATGCAAAATTTATGGGATGAGAGTACTGAAATTAATCACGCAGTGCGATTTACTAATGTTTGTGTTTGTCAAATTACTGTTATTTGCGTCATTATTTAACACCCAAAAAAAGCATGTCTTAAAGCAGGTGCTAATTTGCGCTGCTCTTGGTATATTGAGCTGGTCATTATGGAAATGATCTGGTGCGTCTGAGTTCTTTAATGTGTTAGTCATTGTCAGTAAATCACATGCAGAGTTTAACCCCTCCCAGTGGCGCATTTATGGAATTGCGCTCTAACGCTAATTTGCCACGTTTAGTAAATCTGGCCCTAAATATTTTTGCATATATTTTGCACTATGCATATAGGCAGTCAGTTAAAGAACCATATAGATTTTCAAACTGTTTTTGATCATTGAGTAAGTAGTAATACATGTTGTCAGTATGAGACTCCTATTACTCAACTGTTTCCAAGTCTGCAGGATTAAAATGACTGTATTGGCTAATTCCTTTTTTTTTCGTCTTAGCTCACTAACCCTATTGTTAAATCATTATAATTATCTAAAAATAGGCATTTCATTGCTTTAATAAGAGTGCAGCCAAAGCTTCAGACCATACCCATAAAAGGTGAGGCGCAGATAGCCAATCCTCTGACTCAGTCTGGCCACCTGGCCCTGCTCTGCCGGCGCCCCCCTCAGGTAGACAATGCCAGTGCGTCTCAGAGCCTCTAGCCAGGCCAGGGCAGCCTTGTCATCATGTAGAACTTCCTCAAAGTCAGCTGTAGGGATCTCCAGACTTGAGTCCCAGTATTCACGCTCTG
The DNA here is from genome assembly GCA_034780575.1 of Labeobarbus marequensis. Taxonomy (NCBI): domain Eukaryota; kingdom Metazoa; phylum Chordata; class Actinopteri; order Cypriniformes; family Cyprinidae; genus Labeobarbus; species Labeobarbus marequensis. The sequence goes on along the minus strand of JAUZSZ010000095.1, from coordinate 18,570,376 downwards.
AAACACAGACACACATGAATAAACTTTACAGTGCACAGCACAAAACATCACAAAGCAATAACACAACTTAGTGTCTAGTGTCATGAAGTGTAAGGAGACAGAAACTTAATTTATTTTCATAATTTTATTTTATGATTTGATAAATTATTTGTTTTTTTAACAACTAACAAACCTCTTGAAGTTCCACCAAAAAGCAGGAAACTGCATTAGAAGATCTAGTAGTAAATTAAAAAGCAAAGTCAACAGTGGGTCAAGTCTACATAATTATGTGGGAATGATGTCAGCCTTACCAAAAACGTAGCTAAAATCCTTTCCAAACTAAACATGTTTCTCTCTCTATCTTTCCTATCTCTGTTACTTATTCTCTAAGCACCCTGATTTACAATGCAAATAAACACGATAAAAACTTTCCACCTATAACCATCCCAAGTGTCTGTCTTAACATAATGTAACAGTTGTGTGTGCGTGTGTGAGGGTTGAAGCCAGAACACATTGGTCAGAACACTGTGTGAGGGCCTGCATGTTTGAAGAAGTACTGCTGGAAAACTCTGGTTCTTATGTCTACTTTCACAGACGGCGCCTCTAGAGAAGTGTGCATATGAGAGCAAGCGTTCTGCACTTATGTCTGCAATTCGCTACTTGGACCTCTATGCTGTAGAAGTATTTTTCAGCTCCGCACCTCTTTCTCAGGTTCTCTCAATTTAGAAAACTGTTCCACTGGAGAATTTGTCATAGTAGAGAATCCAGAGACAAATATAGTTCAGAACCAGCAAGTGAAAGAAAAGAACTGACCAATTATTTCCCATTTTAAGAAGTCATTAACACTACCGTTCATTAGTTTGGGGTCAGAAAGGAAAAAAATTAAATTAATACTTTTATTCTGTGAGGATGTATTAAATTAATTAAAAGTGACAGTAAAGACATTTATAATGCTATAAAAGATTTCATGAAAGTATCCTTTTTTTCATCAAAGTATCCTGAATAAAATGTAACTCGGTTTCTACAAAAAAAATAAATAAATAAATACTAGGCCGCACAGCTGTTTTTAATATTAAGACAATTTGAGCTCCAAATTAGCATATTACAATGATTTCTGAAAGTTCATGTGACATTGAAGACTGGAATAATGACTGCTGAAAATTCTGCTTTGCCGTCACTGGAATAAACTACATTTTAAAATATATTCAAACAGAAGATTTGAAATTACTGTATTTTAAATTACTGTGTATAGTAATATTCTGGACTCACCTAAAAATGCTGCTATTTCAGCTTCATATGCTTGGCCACCCAGTAGACTTACAAAAATGGTATTTTGTTGATACCAAGTATAGTTATAATAAAATGTGTAGTTTCAAGCTGACAATATGCATTGAAAACAGATGTAACCTTGCGAGAGGAAACCTTGTTTCTAAATTAGTCATAATATACACCGACAGAAGTATGAATATGCAATCATATAAACGTGCAATCAAGTTAATGCAAACAAAACTTGAATTGACTGACACACAAGGCAAAGAAAATACCCACAATCTCACACTAATATTGAGGTTCTAGTATGAATTTGACCGAAAAAGAGAGTGAAAGCAAGCGAGCTGGGCACTGGGCCCAGGGTGAAGTGGTTCAGTCAGTCCAGGTCAGTAATGTTCAGCTCTTATAAGCGTGTAATGTGTAATATTCTCTGTCTCGCTGACATACTAGGGTTTCCTGGCAGTGCTAATGTCGATTTCAGAGCCAGAGATTAATATCATGCTTTCATTCTGTCCAGTTGCGGCTTCTGAGACACTTTAATAAAAATTGACATTATGTTTCAATGACCCTTTCAGTCTCTAAAACAGATGGAAACACATACATTTATGCACGCAAAGGCATGCCGGAAAAGAAAGGTGTCAGCTTATGTCCGCTTGAATAGTTTCCTTCAGCATTGCCTCTGTGATTTTTCCAGCTATGGTAATGTGAAGCCATGGCTGCTGTAGCTGGCAGGCAGCTACGTCCAGTCAAACTCTGTCAACAGAGTCCCTACTGAGAGCTCAGCACAGAGCAGAGTTCACCAAGAACAGGACAGACAGAAGCTCACAACCAGAATGCAAACCACTTACAGAGATCATTTCCAAATGGGATATGGAAAATGGATTTATATGATTTGAATAACTCAATCTGCATGTGTGCATCATAGTATATTGTGTTCACGTTCCCTGCGCTTCTCAACAAAATGAAGAAAGACACCGCTTTTGAGTCAAGCCATTCGTTTTTCAAAAGCCATTTGGAAAAATAAGGTTTTAAAAGTAGTACTTCAACTGTTATTTAAGTAATCTTAATCTTTGGTCTGTGCCAGTGTGGTCTTTTTTCTGTGGGAAGAGTGAACTGTTTTTCATCTAGTGCAGCAATGTGACTGTTTTGCTGTTTCTGAACTTAGGAACAATGTGGTCTCGGTGCTCAAAAGGATCATGATGTCATTGCATACATGATATCAGCTGAACCAGGACATGTTGACTGCTGTAAAGCACACTTGTGCCCTCTTGTAAATAAAACACTACAGCCACACTAGAAAAACTCCTTAAAGTGAATCAGTTCACTGGGTCATAAAAATCCTAGTGTGAGCTAAAAAAAACATTTAATGGTTAAAGGCAAGAAACAATAACTAAAAGCTTTATCATAATTACATTATTAGCCTAATCAGCCTATTCTATTCTATTTTGTTTCTACCTGGTCTCTCAAAATGTTTAATATATACTGTATTTTACAATTTAAAATAACTGTTTCTATTTTAACGTTACTGTATATTTTAAAATGCTTTTTATTCTTGTGATAAAAAGCTGAATGCAGCAGCCATTACTCCAGCCAGTGTTACATGATCCTTTATAAATCTCACATTTCTTCTTATAATCAATGCTAAAACAGTTCTGCTGCTTTGTGCAATTGTGATGCATTTTCTTCGGAAAATCAAAATGTCCTCTAAGATTATAATAGTATTTAATGTATTTTTTGATCAAGGACCAATGCATCCTTATCTTTTAAAAACTTTTAAATTGCAATACTTTTACACAGCAATTTTGCCTCACCTCTAAAAAAAAATACCACAAAAATATGCCACTTATATTGCACTAATATAAAACTTGGAGTTAAAAAATGGATAGAGTTTAAAAAACAAGAATAGACAGGTAAGTGTGACAGTTAAACAGACATAAGGCACAACCCCTAGTGCTTCTCATTTGTAGAGAGATTGAGTAACACCATGAAGAACACATCAGTTGTCTACAAATGGTGCTAACTTGTCAGGAAATGGCTAATGGCAGATTACTGCCCAAGACAGACATATTATAGCAAGGTGAGAGCTTTATAGGTCTCTTTCTGGCTGTTTGAAGGGAGTTTATATGGGAGGTCTTAAAACAAGGGGCAGAACTGGCATATTATGTGCCAGTTAAGGAGCTTTGTTAAACACATGCAAGCCTTGTGTGTTTTACACCTCAGCTAGAAGCAGACAGTTGTAATGTGTAGTCTACGCTTTAAACTGTGGAAATTTATTGGTTGTCTTTCACTGATTTAAGGGGCACAAGGGGATGCCTTTTGTGGCTTTAAACAAAACAACAGCATAATTTCCTAAACTTCAAAAAGTGTTAAAAACAACAAGTAAACTAAAGAACATTTGTGGCTAACAAAATCTCTTACAAAGCCCCAATGACGTGCATTAATTTTGAAAATATAATCTTAAAATCTCAGGACACACAAATATGTGCAGGATGCTTGTTCTGGCAGATACATTGTTCAGTGTGCTCCAACCACAGCATCCCTCAAGAGTGGTGTAAGCACAACAGCTCACTCTTCTCAAATGGCCTTAAATCTCTATTCCATGTGGCAGGAAGTGGAAAAAGTCTTTCCATTCAGGGGCGATTCTGGGGAGAAGTGCCTGCACTACAAAAGTAAATGCTGTCCAGACCACACATTAATTCAACTATTGGACAAATATTAGCCTACATGAGTGCATTTCAACTACATATGAAGCTATCCTAAAAATTGTTGTCTAAAACATAAACCAAAACCCAAAAGTGTGGCTTAATAGTGACAATGTTATAGAAGGATATCAACAAATATAAGGCAGATTCACCCCATACACTCAAGCGGCACATCAAGAGAATATTGACAACAGCAGGCTGAGAGTGTTTTGGCTGCGTAACTGAACTGCAGCTTTATACAGTACAGAAAATAAAATCTCCTGGTTGCCATATAAAATACATTCTTTTATAATAGTCATATAAATCAAAGAAAGATTAGAGATGTATATAGCTAAAAAAGAGATATAGAGAATACAAATATTATGGCAATGCCATAATAGATCACAATTAACCCACCATTAAGGAAGAGCTCCTCTTGCAGAGCCTGTCTTGCCTCAGAGGAAAAACACCGTTTCTTTAGCCAGTCAGGATCAAACTCACTACTGTGCTGATCAGGCCAAGTAATGGACACCTACAATGAGTTTCAGAAAAACAGGTTTAAGGACTATTAGACAATGACTTGGTGTAAAAAGACCAGGGGTGCGTTTCCCAAAATATCGTTAGCTAACTTCCATTGAACTCTATTGGTAACGACGGAACTTGAGACCATAGTTGCTTTTGGGAAATATCTGCTTGCTAGCACACAACTGCATGCTGGAGCCTCTACCAAACTTCCTAACTGTCTTAACCAGCAATGCTACAATACTACAGAAGATATAAAGTGTTTAGGTGCAGTCACAATAGCAAAAAAAAAGGTCCACTGTACATTATCCTTATTTTAGCAATGTGTGAAGCACAGCTCAAGCAGCTTTCTGTTGGTCAACGCAATGAATTTGCATGATGGGAAATCTGCCTAGAGAAATCTTTCACCCTCACAAGAAAACCCTGCTCATATAGATTCCTATTTAAATGACTGAATTTTGCCAGCAAAATTTCGCCGAACAATGGTAAGTGTGTCCGGCTGCTTTAGTTTCAGGATCTTTTAATACAGAGTCAGGTTTAAAGGAATAGTTCATCCAAAAATTCACATTTAAACAATCTGAATCCACCCTGCATTTAAAGTGGCAGATGACAAAACAGCAGCACGTTCTTACAATAAACAGAACATTACTGTGTGTTGGTGTGGACGATAATAAAATATAGTTATATTTTATAGTTATCATTCTTGGTGTGAACAGGCCTGTTCTTTGCCATACAATAAAAATGAATGGAAGCTTTAAAAATGACAAAAAAGCACCACAGTGGATGGGAATAAACCTGGAATACAGCACAATGCAATATTTATGGAATACAACAGCTCTATTCCCCTTCCACTTTTATAGTATCAAAAAGAGCAGCATGGACATTCTTCAAAACATCTTCTTTTGTGTTTCACTAAAGAAAATCATATCCATTTGGAATGACATGGTAATGCGTAAATAATGACAAATTTCTATTTAGCATGAACTATCCCTTTAAACTTTGCTTACCAAGACCAACCTTATTGTCCATCAATTGTACTTGGTCCATTCCGGTGTGCACATCCAGATTTGAGAACAGCAGGCTGCGTGCTTGTGCTGACTGCAGCGTGCAGTGAGGACACTGGCAGTTATCCCTTAACCAGATGAATGGATACAAACTACAGCTCCCATCATCCCAATCAATCTGCAGTAGTCGCTCCTGGTCCAGTGCTCGGGCCTGCCTTACTCCAGGACTCCCCCCAGTGAAGGGTAGAGGAGCTGCTGCCAGTGTCTGATTCCCAATATGAGGCGTCTTGACCAGTTGAGGCCGACTGCTTGCCCCCTTCAATGCCTGGAAAGCACCTCTGGACATCCAGCGAGTAAGATAGGATAACATGCTGATTTGTGAGTAGCCACTGCTAGTCTGAGGACACAGAAAGTAAGAGGCTATTGCGTTCATATAACAGCCACACCCCTTCATATCACCATTTACCCAATAATTAGATGAGTCACCGCAGCGAAATGTGCTGCTGTAAATGGTGAATATGACTGATGTGAACAGCACACAGGTGTGTCATGTAAACATAGTACAGCAAACTGCTATCACACAACTCCAAATTAATTTTTCAGTCTTTAGTAATGTCACATTTTGTGATTTTTTTTGTTTTTAAATAAATATATATTGATTACCATAAAATATGAACTGTTATGAGTTATATTTTCAGTCAATAAATCACTGAATACCTGTAAAAGTAAGCCTTTTGCTCACCATGGCTGCATTTATTTATTTTTATATATATATATATATATTTTTTTTTTTAAATATAGTTAAAACAGGAATATTGTGAAATATTATCACAATTAAAAACAATTGTGTTGTATTTTAATATATTTAAAAATGTAATTTATTGCTGTGATGGCAAATCTGATTTTTCAGCAGCCATTACTGCAGTGTCACATGATCCTATATAAATACCATTCTTGATAATATGCTGATTTGGTGATCAAGTTACTTCTTCTTTATATAAATGTTGTAATGATTTGTGCTACTTAATATTTTTGTGGAAATCATGATACATTTTTTAGGATTTCTCTGATTAATAAAAAATATTAAAAAGCATTTATTTTAAATAGAAATCTTTTGTTAAATTTTTTTGTTACTTTACTGTCATTTGATTAATTTAATGCATCCTTGCCCAATAAATGTATTAATTTCTTCACAAAAGAAATGATAAAAAATCATATTAGGCTTGTTCCAAACAAAATCAGA
>JAUZSZ010000095.1:18508483-18520309 GCA_034780575.1 Labeobarbus marequensis | reverse complement strand
ATGGTCTTTTACCTTTGATCCTGCCTGTATGATCACTTGTTTTTAGAGCTAAATAGTGATGTGCTGATCAATGGAGCTAAGCATCGTAACCGGGCGGTGCATGGAGATGTGGTTGTCATAGAAATGTTGCCCCGTAATGAATGGAAAGGCAGGACTATGGCACTAACAGAGGGTCAAGGAGAGGAGCAGCCACTGGAGGAAACACAGAGTCAGCCTATGCCCACAGGTAATCATGAGTATATGATGATTACAGTTGGTCTAGAACATTCTTAGCAGAATGTGAAGATTAACTGATATACATGCAGACAGATGAAAGGATTTATACATACACTGGTGTCCAAAAGTCTGAGAACCACTGATGAAAATGCGTTTATTATTAATTACAAATGGTATTATGTGTTGGAGTGAAAATTGTATTGAAACAAATGTGTTCTTCATTTTACGTCTTTCAGCTAAATTTCAGGTTCAAATGACAACATTTCCAAAGTTTCAATGTAGGAGGAGATTTTTGGACCTTGCTGTAGATGGATAGTTGTATAAGTTGTGGTTGTTCTTTGACACTCTCCTCTCTTTCCTGTAGGAAGGGTTGTGGGTATTCTACAGAGGAACTGGAGAGACTACGTTGTCACTTTTCCTCCTCTTGAGGAGGTGCAGTCACAGAGTCGAAATTCAAAAAAGATTCTGGTTATTCCATGGGACTACCGCATCCCTAAAATCCGGATCAGCACACAGCAGGCTGAGGCTCTGCAGGTGGAGACATAGTTAAGCATTTTATATGCAACATGGTTGCCAATAAAGGCTAGATTAGCAGATCTTTTTTGCGGCAAGTGTAATATTTACGTTATTGTTGACACCATTTGTTAGTTCTTATATCTTTAGTAGAAAATTAGAAATCAGTGGCTGAAGAATTAATTAAAGAAAATAATTACTCTTATTCTGTGAAGATGCACTAAATTGATCAAAAGTGACAGTAAAGATATCTATGATTACTACAAAATATTTTTTTAAATGAATGCATTTATTTTGAATGTTTCACGTAATATGGCACAACTGTTATTAATGGTTTATTATGTTATCATATTATATAATAAATTGCATTTTAAAATACAAAACAATTCAATATTATTCTTTTTTTACTGTAATTTTGTTCAAATAAATGCAGCATTGGTACGTGTGAGATACGTAAAATATTACATCTTTAATATTTCTTCTCTGTGTAGGATCAAAGAGTGATTGTGCGTCTGGATTCGTGGGAAAGTACCTCTGTTTACCCCAATGGGCACTGTGTGAGGGTGCTTGGGAAAGCAGGCGAGCTGGAGACTGAGATTCAGTCCATCCTGTTGGAGAACTGCATCCATGTTCCACCATTCTCAGAGGCACAGGTGGGGTCATAGCGTCGGCATGTGATTTAAATAATTTAAAATGTTTAAACTGTGATGTTTGCCTTACAAATAGAGTGAATACTCAAATGCCTTCAAAAAGGTACAAGGTGTATTACTATAAAAGTCAGTATTTTTGAATGTTTCCTTAGTTGCAAGAGATGCCAGTTAACACTGAGGAGAACCGGTGGCAGATGGACAGTAGTGAAGTGTCCTCTCGGCACGACCTTAGAGACACACACCTGGTTTTCAGTATCGATCCCAAGGGCTGTGAGGATGTGGATGATACCTTGTCGGTGCGGACTCTGCCTGGGGGGAAGCGGTTAGAGCTGGGCGTCCACATTGCCGATGTCACATACTTTGTCAGAGAGGGCTCTCTTACAGATCTAGAGGCACGGTCAAGGTATGGAAATTTGCCAGTTATTCAAAAAATAGTGGTGGATTAATAGAGTATATTATTGTTTAATGTTTTTATTTTGATGTGTTTAGATAATTGTTTGGTCTCATATTTTGATGGTACACAAGAATAATGATTATTCATAAACTACAGTTCAAATTTCAGGGATTGGTAAGATTTTTTTGTTTTTGATTTTCAAAGGCATCTCTTATGTCTACCAAGACTGCTTATTTGATCAGTAATACAGGAACATATTGTGAAATATTATTGCAATGTAAAATAACTGTTTTGTATTTTAACACATTTGAAAAGGTCATTTATTTGCGTGATGGCAAAGCCGAATTTTCAGTAGCCATTACTCCAGTTTTCATTGTTACCTGATAATTCAGAAATCATTCTAAAATTCTTGTTTGGAGCTTAAGAAACATTTCTGATTTCTTATTATCAATTTTAAAAGCAGTTATACTGCTTGATATTTTTGTGGAAATCGAGATTTTTTTTTTTTTAGAATATTTTGGTAAATAGAAAGTTCAAAAGAACAAAGTTTATTTGAAATATGAATCTTATGTAACATTATAAATGTTTTTACTGTCACTTGATCAATTTTATGTGCCCTTGCTTAATAAAAGTATCAATAAAAAAAATCTTGAGCTTTCCTACACCAAGAATTATAATATTTTGCTTATTATAAATGCACGCTGCAGTTTCAGGTGTCTGCTGCTTTAAATGCTCGAGCTTAAGTCAGGTGGATTCTCATTGGCTGGCTTTGTCTTCATCATTCATCAGCTGGAAAAAATATTGTTCAGAAAGTGATTCCAGTGGTTCTGGTGTGGACTTCCCTAATCATACAGAATTTGAAATTAGAATTAATAAAGCTTAAAGAGTTACCTTCATAGTTACTGTTCTTCATTTGAATGGGCCTTTACTGACCCCAAACGTTTGAATGGTAGAGTGTTTATTATCAAATTTCTGTGCTGAATGTGCATTTGTACATATTTAAATAGCATCTAATACTACAGTAACTAAAGTATATATTAAATAAGTTGCATCTTTTTTTTTCTAAACCCAGGGCAACCACTTACTACCTGGCTGACCGCAGGTATGACATGCTGCCAGCAGTTTTGAGTGCTGATCTGTGCTCCCTCCTAGGAGGAGTGGACCGGTGAGTAACACACAAACCTTTCCCTGCTTTTTGAGACTTGACCTAATATGCTGCTGGAATCAGTGGATTTTCTCTCTGTATTCTTTAATAGAAAATAACAGGGAATCACTTTGCAATATGTTTCAGATATGCCATGAGTGTGCTGTGGGAGCTGGATGCTGAGACTCTGGATGTGTGTACGGTTTGGTACGGTCGCACTCTAATCCGCTCCTCCTATCAGCTTCACTATGAGCTGGCCCAGAGTCTGCTAAATGGCGAGGAGGTTGAGGTACCTGAGCTACGTCAGCTCAAGGGTTCACAGCGAGACCAGAAACTGGCTGAACTCTTGCAGGCCCTAGAGACCCTGACGAGGGTGGCCAGACACCTCCGTGGACAGAGAGATAAAGGTGGTGCTCTGGAGTTGGAGGGGGTGGAGGTGAGGGCTCAGCTGGATGAGGAGAAGAACATTACAGCCCTTGTGCCCAAACAGCCTCTAGAAGTCCATGAGACTGTGGCAGAGTGTATGATCTATGCCAACCACTGGGTGGCACGCAAGATACAGGAGAGCTTTCCACATCAAGCTCTTCTACGTCATCACCCACCTCCCAAACAGGAGTTCTTCAATCAACTCATCGACTGTGCCAAGGCCCGGGGCTTTAGAATTGATACAAGGTAAAAATAATTTTCACAACTTTGGGTAAGATTTTCTCAAAGAAAATCACCAAGCCTGTATGTATTTGAGTACAAACTGTAGTATTTTAAAATAACTGTCTGAATTTTCAGCAGCCATAACTTCAATTCACTTGGTCCTTCAGAAATCATTCTAATATGCTAATTTGGTGTTCAAGAAACCTTTCTTATTATTATCAGTGTTGAAAACAGTTGCTCTGCTTAATATTTATGTGAAAACCTGATACTTTTTTTTAAAGCATTTAAAACATTGAAAAATACATCTTTTGTAACATTTTAAATGCCTTTACTGTTGCTTTCGATTAGTTTAAATAATTCTCGCTGAATAAAAGTATTTTCTTTTTATCTTACGGACTCCAAACATTTGAACAGTATTGCATATCTAAATAAAGATAGAGCCAAAATAAATAAATCTAATAGAATAATAATATAATAAGTATGGTGAGAGATAGATTGCATACATGCATGTATATTTACGTGTGTCTGCATTGCTTCATCTAGGTCAAACAGAGCTCTTGCTGATTCTCTGGAACAAGCTGTGGATCCTCAGGACCCCCTGGTGAACAAGTTATTTAGAATGATGGCCACCCAGGCAATGTCTAATGCCCTTTACTTCTCTACAGGAGCCTGCCCAGAAGAACAGTACTATCACTACGGTACATGCTTTTCATTCTATCATCCTTACAGATCATTTGTAATCTCATTACTGCAGATTACAGATGCTGTAGGCCAAATTTTTGTAGTAGTAGTATGAATAAACATTCTACCATGCTTTAAAGGAATAGTTAAAGCCAAAAATGAAAATTTCGTCATCATTTACTCACCCTCATGTCATTCCAAACCTGTATAAGTTTCTTATGTTGAGACACAAAAGAAGATATTTAGGAGAATTTTGAAGAACCAAGCACTTCCACAGTAGGGAAAGAAATACTATAAAAGTAAATGGGGACCAACATTACCAGCATTCTTCAAAATATCTTCTTTTATGTTCAGCATAAGAAAGAAACTTGTATAGGTTTGGAACGACGTGAGGGTGAGTAAATGATGACAAAATTTTCTATTTTGGGTGAACTATCCCTTAAAAACCTTAATTGACATAGAGGCATATTGGTAAATTTGCTTGCTAGAACTAAGAAAAAGATGAAAGCTTAAATTTGGTCTTGATATTTATGTCATTTTCAGGTCTTGCTCTAGATCGATACACTCACTTTACCTCTCCAATCAGACGCTATGCCGATGTATTAGTTCACCGGCTGCTCATGGCTGCTGTTCAGCTGGAGAAGGAAGGATCACTAAGCAAACCCTTAGCCAGTAACAAAGAACTTGAGGAACTAGCTCAACATATCAACAATAAAAACAGAGTAAGTGGGGGCCATTAGCTTTTGTATCAATACCCTTATTGTAGTAAAACTGCAGTAATATAATTCTCGGGAAATTACCTCAACACTTTCTGCATTCTCTGTTTGTGTGACAGGCAGCACAGCATGCACAGAAGCAGTCCACAGAGCTCTTCCAGTGCCTCTACTTCAGAGACAAAGACTCCAACACAGATGAGCGCTGTGTGGCTGATGCTGTGATCTATGCTGTCCGAGCTAATGGCTTTCTTGCCTTCGTACCACAGTAATGACCTGCTTATGGAATATTACTTAGTATTTGTACCAAAGAAAAATTAAGACAAGTGTACACTACTATGCATACTATGTATGCATAATCTGATATATGATCTAAAATGCATTAAAACAGTAATATAGTGAGATATAATTTTAAAATAATTTATTTTAATACATGTGGAAAGTTGAATATTCAGCAGCCATTACTTCAGTTGTCAGTGTCACATGATCCTTCAGAAATCATTCTAATATGCCGATCTGGTGCTAAAGAAGCATTTTTTATTATTACTAGTGTTGAAAACAATCATGCTGTCTTGCTTTGATGAATAGAAAGTATAAAAAACAGCATTTATTTGAAATAGAAAGCATGTTTTGTAACAAGTTAATGCAGAATAAAAAGGGGAAATAATTTAAAAGTAATCAGTTTCTTTTAAACAAAAAAAATCTTACTCACCCCAAACTTTTGAATGAAAGTGTACACTAAAAGAATCTCTCGCATATAATGTGGACATTCTGTTTGATTTCAAGCTGCTGTAACACTTATCTATTCACACAGGTATGGTGTGAAGGGAGCTGTGTATCTTAAGGATCGAGAGGGTCAGGTGGTCAGTATTGATGGAAATGGAAGGTGCGAGTGGAAGGCTGGGACGTTGCAGAGATACCCTGACAGGATCAGCACCTGTACCAGCACTGGAACTCATACATTTTACCTCTTTGACCATGTTACAGTAAGTATATTCTCAGCAAACAGCAAAAATCACCTTGTTTGTGGCACCTTTATTTGGACTGTCATAGATATCTCTGTTACCTCCTCTAACATCATGTTTTCCTTTTGTGCCTGTCTTCCTCCGCAGGTTCGTATCTCTGTAGAACCGTCCCGTTGCCATGCTGACAGCTTGTGTCTGGAGCTTATCAGCAACAAGCCCCATTACCCTGTGCAGCCCGAGTCACAGCCAGCTGGTCGCGGTCGCTCTGAGCTGGTTCAGGAAGTGGTGCGCTGGGCAGAAGAAGCCTCCCTCCAGGCGGAGGAAGAGAGGGGAAGGAAGCCCAAACTGAGCAGGGAAGAGAGGCAGTTCAGGCAGAGCAGAGCACCAAATCTCTATGTTCTGTTACAAGAGATCAGTGAACTTGCCCTACTGGATCTGTCTGTCTGTCAAATCAGAAATACAGAGGAACAGACTTGCACTTCATCTTCTTAGCCCTTTACTGCTATTTCTACAATTGATTAGAAAGCTTTAGGGATTGTTTTGTAATATTTGTCATGGACTTCCATTGAAGTGTCCAGATGTGAACTGATAAAAACGAGTTACACTTACTCAGGATTTATGAACACTGGTTTCTTTGCATTGTCCAATACATGAATTCTCAAGGGAAAGTTGGTCAGGTTCTTCACCTTAGTTTCCTGTGAAGTCAATGACTTTATATTTGAAGACCAGCTTTTGGACTGTAGAATCACTCTAGGGATCATCTTCCATTGTGGTGTCGAGTTTTAATTTCAATGAGGCAAATGAAATGCAAAACATTATTTAAGAGAAACCAGTAGGTAACCTAAATATCGTTTGAAGCAGGCTTATAGATTTCCAAGATGTTTGCATTTGTTACTGCTTTCCATTTTGACCATGTAAAAATGTTAAATATTTTTGGAAATAAAATGTATTTTTATGTCACCAATGTTTTTATGATCCACATTTCCTTTTCTCCTATGATTCTACAGAATAAAAGTATGAGACACTTAAGCATCTCTACTGAAGGCTGGAATACACTTATACCCAGATATGTGCCCTAATTTGAAGTCAAAACTAGTTGCACATTACCAGTCTTCAGCTCCCCCCCCCCCCAAAAAATTTTTTTTAAAAACTTAACATTTTTGTTATGTCTCTTGGCAATAAGTCACATTTATTTTGTGCTCGGAATGAACCTTGGTTGTTTAGTGTATGACATCTACTGTTTTAAAATCTGCTCAGATTGCAAGTCATATACTTCAAAATTTGAATCCAAAATAAAAGTTTTTGTTTACGTAATATGTGTGTATTTTGTATATTTATTCTGTTTACATAAATACACATGCATGTGCATAATTAACAAAAATATGCTGTTTATAAATTAAATATATTTATAATATAAATTATATGAATAAATATACTTATGTAAATATTTTCAAAATATATATGCATAATAAATACACAGTACACACATGTAAACCAAAAAAAATTATTTTGGATGCGATTAATCTTTTGACAGCACTATTCAAAATATAGGTCTACATAAATCACAACACATAAATGGTTTTCTACATTAACTTTATTCAGAAAATAAAAAATACACTGAAATAATAGGGATACACATAACTGGCAGTAAAATTACAAGGTGATAACAAACTGACATCATTTAAAAAAAAAAAAAAGTTAGGTGATATGGGTCAACCTCAAAAGCTCACTTTGTCCTGCAGTATTGTGTGCTTACACTGGGACATTATAACCAAGTGGTGATTTTATTCTCAGGTTCACATAGAGCTTACGGTGAACCTAAGAATAAAATGAGGGGAAATGTTTTGAATCTAAGCAAAATCCTCACAGAGGACGAAAGATGATATGACAAAATGCATGCAAACTGAACTAGATTAATTTGTGTATAAGATCACTGTGGTGAACAAGCCCTTGGTTGGCATTACAAAATATGCCAACAAGCTGCAAAAAGATGTTTGGCATATGACTGGGAAGATTTTACAAGGATAAACATGAAAAAGCCCATCTGACTGCAGTTGCCCTTGCCAAAACACTCAATTTATTCACAGTCCTCTTGGTACAAACGGGGAGGATTGGTTCAATTGCTATCATCATCATCATCAACTATGCCATTTGGAACTGGACTAGCACGCTCATTATCATATAAAGGGGAATTCTGAAGCACAGCTGACTTTTGTATGAGTGGTGTTTGGGCTGAGGTGCTCTGATCAAAAGTGCCCTGGTTCTCTTGACTGAGGTACTGTCCTGAAGAACTGGTTGATGGTTCATCTGCATCTGCCTGGATGGAATTCTGAGAGGATTCTGGGGGGAAAAGTATCACATAATGATACAAAAATTAGACTCAAACAGCTGAACCTATATGCATAACAGTGGACCCACATACTTTCCATGACTATAGGCAAAGCAAAGAGAACTTTCATTCTAATCATAATGCACCATACAAACACCCACATGATGGTGATGACATTATGACATTAATGACTCCACACACCTAACTGTTTCTGCTTCGCAAGTCTTCTCTCCAGAGCCAGCCGTTTGTTGAGCTCTATGCGCTGCTGCTGTTCCTCCGTGAGAGAGGCTGGAGCAGGAGTAGAATGGACAAACGGATCTTCAGGGAAACCTTCGTCTCCAACTGGATCAGACTCTTCCGGTACTAGAACCTCAGCCTCCTCTGAAGGGGAATAGAAAGTCAATTCATTTATACCTGCTGCTTTCAAATGTTGTGCAAGACAACCAAAAGTTCAAGTATCGTTACCAACGTAGTCCTCATGTGTTATTGGCATGTCCAATCAAATTCGTTTCAGACATGTCTAATGGAAAAACAAAGTAAAGCATTAACAAAGGATGCAGATACCTTCCATTAAGGATGTACAAGATCACACATTGAGGGTTTTTAAATGAGGTCCACGCTTCCAAGATTAAATATCGTATTCAAACAGGTATCATTCTAGCGTTGATTAAACAGAAGGCATCTATATGTGCTTTAAGTCCTATGCACTGGTGTTAATGTTAAAGCACATGGTGTGACATCAAGAAAAAACAGTGAGACATGGTGCAACAGCCTTAGACAATTGTCCAGTAACATTTAAAATAGACTGGTTGGATAGGACCTGAGTCTGAGTACCACACATGGCCTTTTCCTCCCCTCTCTTATCACTTCCTGTCCCCACTTCTACTGTCCTACATTAATAAAGGCATAAATGCCAAGAATATTACTTTTTCCAAATATATAAACAAAAAAATCAGACATAAAAAGTAGAATTACATGAAAAAATAGCATCCCGTGTGAACTGCCACTAGTTAAGCTTGAATTTGCCTCATGATAAAGTGTTCTTTTTCATTAGTGCCAGACATCTTACCTGAACTTCTTTTTTACTGCCCAGACTCTCCACTTTATCAATGAACTCCTCAAACTGCATTTTAGGATATAGACGATGGGCCCAGTTCTCCATTTTCTGCAAGATTAGCTTCAGATTCTCTGCCTGAATCAGAAATAAATGAAGAGGGTGCACACTGACAACTGTATTCGCACATCACATTGACTTATACACATAAATGTTGGAATAACCAATAACGGCACCTGAGTTCAGGAGTATTTCACAAAAAAATTGTGAGGATGAAGTGAAAAGTGAGTAATTACCTCATGCCCTTTGCCTCTGAACTTAACATTTTCAAATAATGTTCGCAAAGCTGTAAGACCCTTCTCAGAAATCAACCTAAAAGAGAGAAGGGATGAACAAGTCAAATTATATTTATTTACAGCACCTTTCATAATAAATAGTTTTAAAGCAGTTATAGAGAAAATCATGATGCTAATGTTTATAACATCTTAATTTTGTAATATATTTTACATTTTGTGATGACACATGCAATAAAGTAGTAAAAATCCTACATAGTATATTAGAGCTAGGTGATAATCTAGTTACATTTTACAATAAAAAAAAAATCAGGTTGCTGAGATTTACTATACATTATATATAAATTGCATGTTTGCAGAAGTAATTATCAATTAACTGGCATCTGGTTCAGTACCTGTTTGCATTCAGTTTAGGCCGAGGCCTCTTTGCTGTTCGTCTTTTTGCCACTGGCACTTCTGCTAGTTTTGACACTTCTCCTTCCTCCTCACCTAAACACAAAAAAAATGTGGGTTTCATCCTAACGCTAGATTAAACTCCACAGAAGACTGCTATGTACAGTAAGAACAGCAGGGATTATGTAGCATGGGAACAGCTCACATTGCTACAGCATCAACTGGACAAAAATCACCTTACTAAAGATTTTGAGCACTTATAACATATGAGCATCATTAATCTCTTTACATCTAAATTTTTAAAATGATTAAGAATGAAAAACAGACCCTCTCCATTGCCAAAAGGATCCTCCTCGATGTCTCCCTGACCAGGCGATGATGGAGGAGGGAGAGGAGGGAATCTCTCATCCTCTATGTGCTCATAATCGGGTATGTCAAAGAGACCATTTTCTAATGGATCGAGCATGGTGCACGGATCCTGTAGACAGAGAGATAGGAGCATATGATCAATTCCAGAACATAAATACAATTTAATTCTAATTTCAGTGGTGTTCAAGTAAATTATTGGCAGCTTTTTCTCTTTTTTGTGTTTCTGAACAGGAAGACATGATAAAGAACCTACAGTTCAACAATAAATCTACAACATTACTAAAGTGACCAAATACACAAGCATCAGTTATTATCACCCTCTGAAACCTAGATTTTCTGGGGTCCGTGGTCAAATATTAATTTAATATAAAATTTCATATGATATTCTAATTAAAATATTTTTATATTATGAAATTAAATGTATTTATTCAGTTTCAAATAAATACTATATGTTGTCAGTAAATTATTTAGCATCAGTAATATGTTTATGTACAGTTTTGTGAAACAACCTATCACCACAATACTGCTTCTGTAAAGCGGTTCCAGTACATTACAGCAAGTTGTTTACAAACAGAAAGCCAAGCATAAACCGCCTCAAACATTTTTGTATTAAATATTCATGTCTTTGTACTGTTGCAGATACACTTTATTGCCAAAAGTATTGGGACACTTCCTTCTAATACACAGGTTTGACTACTTTAGTAGGTAATTTCCATGAGTACAAATCTGAATGTTTAAGCATATAATGACAAATCACCAAACACCAATGACTTGTATACACTATATGGACAAAAGTATTGGGACACTTCTTCTTTAGAACAGAAAAAGCACTTCCAAAACTGTGGCAATAAAGATGGAAACATAATTCATGTATTCAAAACCTGCATTTCTATCTCTGTTGCAACAGTTTTGGAGGTGTCTAAAATGACTGTACCCATATGTACAAGTCATCGGTGATGAGTTTTAGGCTCAAGGTCTACATTTAAAGTCACACCAGAGGTGTTCACCTGTAATTAGGACTTGGCTTTCTGCAGACCAGTCAACTTCTTCCACACTGACTCAATCAATCATGTCTTTTTGAACCTTGCCTTATACACCGAGACACTGACATGTTAGAATAGAAAAGGGTCCTGTCCAAACTGTTGCTATAAAATTAGAAGCACAAAATTCACTAGAATATCATTATATACTTTACTTAAACATTATGATTTGTACTCATTTAAATCACTAAAGTAGTCAAACCTGTTCATTAGATGGGAGTGTCCCAATACTTTTGGCAACATAGTGTACGT
The DNA here is from genome assembly GCA_034780575.1 of Labeobarbus marequensis. Lineage (NCBI taxonomy): Eukaryota > Metazoa > Chordata > Actinopteri > Cypriniformes > Cyprinidae > Labeobarbus > Labeobarbus marequensis. The sequence continues at coordinate 18,508,655 of JAUZSZ010000095.1, read as the reverse complement.
CCACGCTGTTTAGTCTATTAGACTTAGGCCCAGATTCACAAACAGGCCTAAACCAGAATTAGTCCATAGTTCAATTAGGACATAAGTAATTTTAGTAAACATGCTTAGAAAAAAAAATCAATACTGGGGTGCATCTTGAGACAAAACAAAGGCACTGATATATTTTAAGATC
>JAUZSZ010000095.1:18492920-18504239 GCA_034780575.1 Labeobarbus marequensis | reverse complement strand
TTTGGTCATACAGATAAAAGTAATAAATTTTTTGAATAAATAAACATATAAAGACTCTACGTTTATTTGCGTTCACTCACATTAACAATGAAACATTGCGCTTTTGTAAAATAATGAAAGCAAACAGGATGAGTTTTCTGCCATCTAGGTCTCTGTGAACTTGAGCACGTCACTTCAAAACTCTGTGTACACATACATGAAAACTATATCTACAGTGAGTGAAATGTCTACTTCTAAATGAAACAATTCAAATGGAAAACAAATATTCTCAGATTATGTAATCTGTATGAAACATGCATAAAGGCGCATCACTACTGCGGAGATGACGAGTCAGTGTCGCCGACTTCATTTAAGTCGAAAACAAAGAAACCACTAGTTTATCACAATTTATTTAAACGTTAATGCAGTCTACTCGCTGTTTTTCCCTGACACATTCATAATTATTATATCTGCCGGTGCGCTGTGGCATGCTTGAGCGCTTATTAGACTATGTAGACAATTAAAGGCTCATTATTCTGATTTGTATGGTTTATTAATAAACATGTGGCTAATAGTCGACTAATGCTTAAAATGAACGACTACTAGTCGACCAGAAAAATCTTTAGTAGAGGGCAGCCCTAATATATATAAGGGATTTGAGTCACAAAAGGCCAGTGTGCCATTTCTAGTCAGACTACTGGCCACAGGCTGCAAGTAGTTGTTGCATAGTTGTTTACAGAGATGTGTCAATGTACCTTTACAAAGCTAAGCAGACGCCGGAAGCCCCATGGCACAGAGTAGAGCCACTCTGATCCAGGATCAGGCCACTGTGGGTCTACCAGCTCAGCCAGGTCACGGTCAGTGAAGTAGCTGTTTGCATGGTTGGAAGGAAAGTTCTTTTGTGTGATGTAGCGCGTAGTAAAGTGACTGATGCCCAGGAAGTCACAAGTGCCTCTGACATAACTTTTCTCTTGAGGGCTGAAAGTAGGCAGGCGAGAGCTGCTCAGGCCCTGCTGGGCACTCTTCCTACCTGCAGAAATGAAACACAGAAATACTTGTGTAATAATTGTAAATTATCATCAGCCCTAACTAAATAAACCTATCATTTATTTATGGTTTGCTTGCCTATGTAGTCTTTCATTATTTGAGGATAGTCTTGGAAGCGTGGTGTGGCAAACCAGCCCAAGTAGAACTGGACATATCTTTCAGCGGCTTCTATATCACGCTGATTGGTGATGTCCACTGGTTCTCCCCAGTCAGCTGACAGGGAGATGCCCACCATACCTAAAATGGCAGAAACACTTGTACCGGTTTGGACCTTTGTGCCTTGACAGGGTAAATGCTGATTTCAATATCTAAAATTTGTCTACTTTTCTGCTTGTTTTGCCACTGGGCATCGTATGTGTGCCAGACCTTGGCATGAGCCTGTCAGTGCAGCAGAGGATAAAAATTAGCTTCATTTCACGGCATCTGAATTTTTATCCAAAACAGTGTTTTTAATAGTTGAAAGTATTTTCATAATAGTTTGCTATCCCTAAATGCATGCATATTTGCATTTTTATTTAGATTTAGCTTTTTTCTCTGCTGTTCATAATCAGAGCATTGCATTGCTAACTTAGCATATAAATTATGTCTGTTGATCATTTATTATAGTTATTAGACTATAGTGGACTGCAGTGGACTTTGATCACCTTAATGATGTTGTGGGCAGCATTATAGGCACCAGTACCCCTCATCTTCAGACCAGGAGCATGTTCTCCAGTCTCATAACCCTCCACTGCAACTGACTGGAAATATTGAAGGATATAAAAGTGGACTTTAAAACAGATAATACCAGACAATAATTACTTTTACGATTCTTACCCAAGGATTGTTAAAGGTGATCCAGTATTTGACTCGATTGCCGAATCTCTCAAAGCACAGATTGGCGAAATCGTTGAAGAAATTGACCATACTGGCATTTTGCCAACCTCCATATTTCTCCTCCAGAACCTAAAAAAAAACACAGATATGATTTTAAAAGTTAAATCAAACCGATGTATACTCTGTTTAAATATGTGTACTCTGACATACTTATCATACATATTATTTGAAAGAGAATTCAGAAACATTCCCTGCTTTAATATTCTATGATGCCACGGGAGAGGAGCAAAGCAACTGACGTTGGTAGGTCACATGACAGTGACAACATTGCGGATGTAGTATGTCCAAATTTTATTCACACTAGCTATATTCATACTATATAGAACACACTTTTCAATGGTCATTAAAGTCATTTTCACACCAAATGTAGATTCTACAAGACAGTACGTACAGTATGTGATTTCAGAAACAGACATTGTCTGCCTGTGTGGGGATTTTGTTTTACCTGAGGTAAGTCCCAGTGGTACAGTGTTACAATCGGCGTGATTCTGTTCTCCAGAAGCATGTTAATTAAGTTATCATAGTGCTCTATCCCTTTCTCATTGATGTAGTCATCTAAAAAACAATCAGAAAAACTTTTGGTAATGACTCTTATAAAACATTTCAAGAAAACTTTTTTATTATTATTTGGCATAATAATTGAAGTACTCTTAACGCCACTGGGCAGAATCCTTGGCCAGCTGATGGAAAAGAGATAGTGGTTCAGCTTCATGTCTTTCATTAGTGCGATATCATCCTGAAACATACATTTAAAAGATTATCTTAGAACCTTAGAACAGCATCTACATACATCATTGCGTATTTCTGATCAGGAAATCATTGCACCTTTATTTTATGATAGCCTTCACAGGAAGAGTCACCAGTGTCATTTAGGTGAATTTTCCCTCTTTTGTGAGAAAACACATCCCAGATGCTCTTTCCTTTTCCGTCTTTATCCCATGCTCCTTCTGTTTGATATGCTGAGCTGCCAGCGCCCCAAGAGAATCCTAAAAGTGTATGTATACACACTCTGCTATTTATATAAAAACAGTATGTATAATTCTTGTGAATATGTGTTTGTATATGCTGTCATTATATAGAACCCTGAAAATTAATAATTTCTATAAAATAATATCAAATGTTACTGACATTGTTCAAAATATATTTTGATACTGAGTTCAGCAGAAGAAAGAAATTCATACAGGTTTGGAACCACTTGAGGGTGAGATGACAGTATTTTCATTTTTGGGTGAATTGATCTTTTAAGCAAGACAGGATTATTATTTACAGTGGTATTTACTTGCTTTAATCACTGTTTATTGTAACTGTGCTGTGACCATTATGTAGAAGAACATACTTTGCATGATATATCACTTGATATATTACCGGACCTATTGTTCTTTATATTTTAATACTTGTTCTGAAAGAACACATTTATATTTGCAGTTGTTGTAAGTGTTATTTGCTGTTATGAGTAAGGCTTTACCTGAGGGAAATGTGCCATATTGAAATGATCCCATTTCGTTCTTGGTCCAGTCAAAGACTTCACTGGCAAAAATGCACAGTGCCAAGAGAAGAAAATGGCATATCCTCAGCACATTGTGTTGTAGCATCCTCTTATTCTCATAGGGGTTAGTTTTTCACCAGAAGCACCTGCACAGATTAAAACAGAGTCATTTTAGTTCAAAAATGTTTCATGCTTTCAGCTGTTTAAGAATTCCTCAGTCCTTAGATAGGTATGTATAGAGACATTTCAGGTCAGTTATCCCCATTTTGGGAAGAAAAAAAAAAAAAAAAAACATACTCAGAGTGGTCAGCTTCCAAAGCACTCGAAGCTGAGGCATATCATTGATGCATCCCAAACTAAAAAGCTGTTACAGGCCACTTGCAATCAGCTGAAAATGCCCCCCAAAATTTCCAAACCCAGATCAAATCAGATGAATTATCTCTCATTTCAGCCAGCTATAAGACAAACTGACACAAAAGGCTATCAGTGACAAAAAGTAAGTCAATTTGTCAAGAGCTGCCAAAATGAAAGACATCTCAAAAGTATTTATCCAGAAGAGAGGAGATGTAAATTTCTCTCTGAAGGAGAGAGGATGAGATGATGATTAAAAACACTTCCTTCTGTTTGCAGGAACCAGCAGCTTAGCCCTGTCTCATGTCTCTCTCCCTCCTCTCACCCAAACTCTTCCTCTAGCTAGATTTGCACTCAAGCACATATAGACATATACCTGCTCCAGGCCTCACATTTGTCTCTACTGGAATCCACTCCAAAGTGCCAGAAGGTTACCTAAGCTTCTGAACTTCATTCACCCTCACAAAGCTACCCAGTGCCTGTGCGCCCGCGAACACAAAACAGTAGCGAAGCATCTAGTAGATCCGAGCTCCATTCAGGAGCCACACGCAGGCTCAAATACCCACTGTTCAAATTCAATGGGCTGAGAGGGGAAAAGTGCTGCTCCTAACATGTTTTATAGAATTGAACATTTGACTCTGTAAGCAAAGTTGATGGTGGTGTGGGTGATACATTTGCATTTTGGCCCTCGAGGGGGAAATACAAGTTTATGCCATAAAAAATTTCAACCAGCGTTTCTGATTCAATTCTGCATTCTTTTTTTTTATTAAAGGATGGATGTTGTATATTAAATAAAATAAGCAAAAACAAAACAATAAATAAAATAATAATTGGTTGTTTAAATTTATAATGTATAATGTTATTTTATAAAGTGCAGAATATTACTATTGGAATCCAAAAATAATACTACTAGAATCCAGTTCCGACTGAACTAGAATAATAAATATGGATCAATATAATTCAACTCATGGCTGGATCGATTTCTGCTATATGTATCAGTGCTTTCAAACACTTGCTGCCCCAGTTCAAATGTGAATACAGTTACAACATGCTTTGAAAGGAATGTTGAATTGTTTCAGAAAGTGTTGACACTGCACTCTTTTACTGTACGTGTTCGTGTTTAGGTGTGTAAGAAGGAGAGTTTGTTCAATGTATTTTGGTTTAACGTGTGTTCATGTGTTCTCTTGCATGTTCTATGGATGTGTGTGTGTGTGTTTAAGATTTTGTGTGTGTGCATTTGAGTTTCTGTATGCACATATAGCTAAATGCTTTTACAAAACATAGCATACTGTATGTGTTTAGCATATCAATACACAGACAGACTACAGAGAGAGCAGCAGAAAGAATATGAGCATTCTAGCACTCCCTGATTCTATGTACCTGCTGTATTTAAGGACCATCTTGGTGGCCACCACGAGCTGACATGAACATCTTTACTAAGGTCCCCGGACTAGCCAAACAAACCAGGTATGTTTGCGGTGCATTTGGACACCAATTTTTTTGAGTTTAAATCAGATCTGCACCTCCCAAGAGGACTGTATTAATCATTGCAGAAAAAGGCATATAAAAGACAAACACCCATGACTCATTTGTGGAAGAGAGTAAATATATAGTTCTGATCACAACCATACCGTTAAGACAGCCCTGAAATAACATACTGCTGTACTTTAATTGGCAAATGGAATTGTTCCACACATACATTTACACAAATATACATTCAGCTTTTTATGAAACAAATAAAATGCAACTTTAATTTAAATATTTTATCATAAAAAAGCTGGATTCTTTCATATTTTATAGAAATTGTTTGATTGTTGATGTTATGTTTGAAAATGTGCTAAGAGTGTCTGACTTTTTTCCCTAGCAAGCTGGGGTCTGTGCTCCAACGTGCCTTCTACGGGTCCAGTGGGAGGGTAAGAGTTTATTTTGATGGCAGTAGTTTATTCCTGCATAGTGAATGAATAATTTATCAGTAGGGAATTTTCTGTCAGCTGTTTGCTACTCTTTTTATTTCTTCTCATGCAGTTAGTGGTGTTTTTAAAACAACATGAAAATTAGCTGAAAAAGTTGCTAGTTTTTAGTTCAGGGTATCTATATTCTCTCAAATACTTTTAATCCTTTTTTGCTTATTAAAAACTTAAACGAATATATATGTTCAAGTGGGGCTTTTTAACATTAGTTTGTGTGTTTTCCAGGTGACCCTTTTCGAGCAGAGGAACTTTGCAGGTCGGCGACTGGACCTGACCTCTGACTGTCAGAAATTGAGCGAAAAAAACTTTCCCGACAGATGCAACTCTGTCCAGGTGGAGAGTGGAGCGTGAGTACTTGATAGTTTTGTATCACAAGACCTTATTTTAATATTTATAACTGTAAAATGAATGATTACTCCACATTTTAATTCGATCAACATTAAATCCTTTTTGCATTTCTTTTCCATGTACATTTTGCCAGTTTAAGCCCATTCAGATATGTTTTGCATTTTTACTGTGACTTGTTCTTGTGTAGATGGGTGGCATATGAACATGAGAACTTCCGTGGACGTCAGTACCTGTGGGACATGTTTGACAAGGGGGAGTACAACTGCACTGATAAGTGGTGTGCTCAGGGTGACCACATCTCTTCTGTTCGTGCTGTGAAACAAGTGAGACATTCAATAATAATTAAAATATTAAAAACAATATAATAAGTATCAATCTTTGCACTGGTTCCACTGAAACATGTGATGGTATGATCCAAAATCAGAAATGTAAAAATTGTTTGTTTGCCTGTGTTTCATGGTCTAGGATAACAACCCTCCCCGTGCACAGCTGTTTGAGAGGGCAGGTTTCTCAGGGAAGAAGACAGAGCTCCATGATGACATCCCCAACCTGATGAGCCGTTACAGCCTTAACAGAGTGTCCTCCATCAGAGTAATGGGCGGAACGTGAGTACAAATTCACCTGTATTCTGTTCTGTGTATATATTCAGTGTTGTGTGCACATTTCCCATCTCTCTCTCCTGACCACAGCTGGGTGGCGTACCAGGAACCTAACTACAGAGGAGCACATTACACCCTGGAGAAGAAGGACTACAACAACTTCTCTGACTGGGGTGCTCAAAACAGCACCATTGGCTCAATTCGCCGTGTCCGCTTCAGCTAGACAAAACCCCCTGAAAAACACCCACATCTGTCAGCTCTTTATACAAACAATATGCCAGCTATAAGTGAAACAAACCTCACAGAAGACCTATTTTGGTAATAAACTGATGAAAAAGACAAGTATTGTTGTTTGGGCTTAAGTTATGAAACTGTAACTACATAATTCATCAGGTATCATAAAGATGAAAAGTTCTTCAACAGCACAGGAGCGTTTCAGATGCAAGAATAAGCGTTGTGTTGCCCTCTGGTGGTAAAACGCACTTGTGTAATCTCAGCCTGTCTGGTCTACTGTTACCTGGTGTGTCAGAGCAACCACCATCTTAAGATAGTCTTGTAGCACAGCTCCAGGATTGTTCCTAGGATGCTACAGCAGTGTTTAGTCCTGCCCTGATGGGATGTGGGATGCTTATAGGAACTGTGAGCTCATGGCTTTGCCCTCTCTTCTATGATCCGAATCCTTTAAAGAGCAGCTGTGGAGCTCATCTGTGTAGATTTGAGCGTACGTTGAGGAATTCACACGGGCTTTAGCTCTGTGGTGGACTGACAGACACATGCTGTCGAGCTCTCTAAAGGCTGGTGAGGTATTTCTGTGGGTCGTGGGAGTAGCAGTTGCTGTGCCCCTGTCGTGCCGATGACATTGTGCTACATCTCTCTCATGGTCACCACAGCAGCCTGGAGGTACCCACCAGTGTAGACACAGCGGATGGGTAGAAAGAACGCAAACTGCTTTAGGCTGATGTCTCGCAGAAAAGGAAGTACAGGAAATGAGATTTATGTGATTATGAACAAATGTTTGACACAACCATTATGTTAACCACTGACACTTATAAAACTAGTGTTACAGCTAGTATTGTGCCATTTAGTGCTGATTTCACTGTTACCACTGCTGTTGCTGCAGTTACTGTTGCTCATATACTATAGTAGTACATGATCACGGTTCCCTAGAATTTGGAGTTTAAAAAATAAAATAAATCCAATTATGTACAGTGAGACAGGAGTCTAGTGAAATTATAATACAATATAATATAATATTGTTACTTTTGTAATCTAAATTAATATATTATATAAGTGAACAGCAAAAACACCTGACATTTCACAGCGATTCTGCTGATTTGAAACAATGCTGAGACATACAAATATGCCCTACCTTTCAAAATTTGGTGTCACAAAATATTTCTATTTTAATAAATGTTTTTCTTTTGAACTTTCTGTTCATCAAAGAATCCTGAATAAAATGTGTCACTGAATAAAGTACAATTTAAAATATGTTAAAACAAGACAGTTACTGTTTTTATTCTATTTCTGATCAAATAAATGTAGTCTTGGTGAGAATAGGAGAATTTAAACCTAAAACATCTTAACTTCAAACCTTTGAACAGTAGTGTATGTGTAAGCAATAGAAAAAGATTGGCAAAAACAGCTGTTACATTTAAGGCCCATGATTTAAACAGAACAAATAAGCATACACAGTATGTTTTTTGTTTTCTGGGGAACTCAGGGCAGGAAGTCCATCACAAAATTTTTCCCTTTGTAACACACACACAAACAAACAAACAAACAGTCAGAGTCTGACCTTGAAGGTGGCATGGCCTGTTGAATGGGAAGGATCCTATGTTTCTTTCCAGTAGGCCAGTTGGTCACAGCTGAAGTGGTAAACTAATTGACCACCCATACACGGCATTCTTCTTGCTTGAGTTCGATCCCACAAACACATAGGCCTACACAAAAACATATACATATACACACGGCAACCCGTAAGTCATGTTTAACAATCAGAATTTGAATCCCTCTTTCTCTGAGCGTTTATATGGTATGTATGTTTAGGCTTACAAACATACCACACACTGGTTGAACTGTAAAAGCTGTCTGCCTTCTTTTCCTATTCTCTCAGTGATTGCTTTTACTGTAATCCATAAGCTAAACTTCACAGTCCTCGTGTTACATAATTACAGTACTATGTGACACAGGGACAAACAAGCACACACCTCACAGTACAGCACACCTTAATGGCAGTTATTATCTCAGTCTGGTTTGGTTTCGTTCACACAGTATCACAGAGTCTTTAAATCCTTAGGTACTTCCCTATGAAACAGCTTCTATCCTAGTGTGACCCTCGATCTTCAGCAGTGTGACATTCACACATAAAAACTGACATTCGCTCACACTCTCTCAAGCAAGTCAATAACAGACATGAATGTCACATTGTTTTTTTCAATCAATTCTGGGATACTCCACCTACTTGAACTAGGCCCAAGAGGAAAAGTACATTGACACCAAAGAGATTTATTTCAATCATTGAATTTACAACAAAATGAGGAAATATCATGCAAAATATGTATGCATTTAAAAAAAAAAAAAAATCAGATTTTGCCTGTTTTCCCCCATCTTCTATAGTAGATATATTTTTGAACATTTTAAGTTAAGCACAACAAACCTGAATGTTGTAGGTATCCTAACACATGTGATACTATATATCCTCTATGTTTTGACTCATTTGCAGCATGGATATCACTCCATCAATTCACAATGTTCTTGTGCTCTCAGCCATTTTGCTTGGTCTATGTTACAGAAAGATGATCTCACTAGAAAATACCCTGCAAGGCTTAAACGCAAACTCTTTCATGTCTGACAAGCTATTTCAGTATGATTATCAGGAAAATCTTGATGCTACATGCTGCTTTGCAGCGTGGCGTCTTGTTTCAACATGTTTTTGGTCCTTCAGTCAACAAAGAAGGGAAATGCCTGGGGAGACTGCATGCTCAATGCTAATGGCATATCTATGTTTGAAGGAATTTCTCCATTATCTGATAACAATATCAGATAGGAGGCGCCAAGAAAGGTTTTACTGGGGTGTTTTTGCTATAATGCCAGTAAAATTTCTTTAATCGCTTTGATGTGAAATCAGTGGACACTTGAACACATTCTACTTTTGCGCTCATCATCATGGGGCTGTACTGGACTGTTGGCACAATTACAAAAACTAGTTTTACTCAGCAGTTCTAATGATCTTCATGCACTTAAAAAGAATCTAATAGTTTATTGAAAGTTTAAAGGCAGAAGAAGCTTGAAAAACATAACAGTTTCCAGATACTTGTTACTATTCTGCATGTAAATACTGGCATGAGATCTTTGCATCAATGTTGTGTTCCTTGCATCAAGGCTCTTGTTTGAATTTTGAGGATAGAGACTCATGAACTCATGTCTAGGTGGACATGGGGACGGCCAGAGGCTCTGACCACAGTCAATAACAAAGAGCTCTGGAATCTTTTGTCTTTTGTCCCAGGCCCTGGTATGAACTCAAAGCTTGGACAGGCCACCACTGTGGCCACCTGTGAACCACAATTATCACCAATGCTCGCACACATGCACACTGGACCAATTAAGCATCCCGTGCACTCACCTCCATTCAGCCAGCACTAACAACTTTGCAGTGATGCCAGGATTGACTCCCTCACTTCCCTCTCACTCATCAGTAATGACTCTTTGAGCAATGTGTGTGTGAGTATGAGCTGAGAGGTATTTAAAGGGTTGCCAAGTAATTACCTAAATAACACAATTCCTGCAATACAGATAAAAAAAATAAATAAATAAAAAAAAAAAAAAACATTGACAGAACTTTGAAATCGTGCCGAGATTTATTAGATGGCTTTCAGGAATACTTGATTCTGATTGGTCCATTGTGGCATTCAGTAGTCAGATATTTCAGACCAGCAGTTAAAAAGGTGTGCTCCAAACGACATAGCCACTATGCAATTTTACTGTGTATGTACATTACCGTCTAGCATCCTAGTCTGACAGCTGCTCTTAATGCAAGGAAATCTGTGACTGTTGAGTGCATTAAGTGACCAACATACCACACTTTTTTTTTTTTTTTGTGGTTTAATAAACGCATCATCCATCCAGGTATTTAAAGTGCACCACTTCTAGCTGGATTTTTCAGCGTGAACACCCTATCTATCCACCCTTTTCTTCAACGCGGAAGTAAGCCTATGGGCAAGACTTCCGGTTCAATAGCCGCTATAGGGAACGAGAAGAATAACGAAGAATATCTACTTTTTATTGTTAATCTGACATTAAATTGCCAATATATATATATATATATATATATATATAAACACTGCTGCGAATCGGTTTCTAGTGCTGTTGCTGAGGTAGAGACTGTGTAAATTCAACATATTTCTATCGTCTGACTGACTTAACCCAGCTCTGTATATATCTCCTCTTTTGCAATGTTCGTGAAAACAAATTGGTTGATTTTTCTTTTCTTTTGCTGTTGAAAATGGAACGCGAAGCACCACTGTATCAATCCGCAGGGGTAAATGACACCGGCACTACTTTCATATGTCACGTATCACACGGGGATTTACTTAAACTAAACTGAGCTAGACAGTGACATCTCTGAATTCAGTAATGAAATTCCTTTAACTGAAAATTTAATGTT
>JAUZSZ010000095.1:18436960-18447452 GCA_034780575.1 Labeobarbus marequensis | reverse complement strand
GTTACCCCAGAAACCCGTAAACAAAGCAGCTGCACTACTTTCAGTTTATGAAATGTATTTAAAGGATTTAAACAGCCATTTAGAATTTTGTATTCGCAGAAGTGTTCATCACAACACCAAACACTTTAATATTTAGACTCAATAGCCTGTTTATTTTAAAACTTTTTTACATTTTAAACTGGACTACCAACATGCCCTAGATATTGTTTGAAATTATTTTGATTCTTTATTGTTCACTCACACTTTACATTAGGGCTTCGTTAGTTAACATTAGTTAATTCATTAGTTAACATAAACTCCCAATGAAAAATTCTTCTAAACATTCTTTAATCTTAGATAATTCCAATATTTAATAAAATGTTGTCAAAATCTTGTTATAAATAGTTTTTTTTAAATGAACCCGAGCTAACATGAACTAGGCTAAGAGTTTTTTAAACAAAGCTTAATAACTTCTGTAGCAAATGTAGCTTTTGCACATTGTTAATGTTAATGCATTAACTAATGACATCTTATTGTAAAGTGATACCTATTGGTCTTTTAATTCTTTTGCACTTTAATCTGTGTAAAGTTTTTAACTTTATACATTTTTTTGTGTAGGCTGTTGCTTTATTGTATTTAATTGTTCAAATATTTTTGTTATAAGCAAAAAGTTATTAAATCTGTTATACTGTATTATGACAACAATTTTTTTGCAACTAAATTTCAATATCGTGATAATACCGTGATAAAAGCATTAGCAATTAATCGCAACATGAAAATACGATACCGGCATATCCCTAGTCCAGTCCAAGACTCTATTCTTGGCCAGATCTGTAGATGGTAGCCTTCACAACACTCTGCCTCACCCTGCTGGAGGATCCAGATTCCTCAGACACCCTCGACTCGCTTCAGGCCACACAATCCTGTCTTGCCCTCACATGCAGCTCATACTGGAAGCCTGTCCTGGCCTGCTGGAGATCCAGAGACAGAGCGATAAAGAGATAGAAATGAGTGGAAGAGGACATTGAGTTCAAAAGAAGCAGGGGAAAGAGGAGATGGAAGACAGATTAAAATTGTCCAAGACAGGATACGAAAAACATAATTACACCATGGTCACACTTCCTTTGCCTGCCATACACCTGTCGAAGCCCTATTGGAGTCTCCACATAGACTTCCTGAGAGGATGTCTGCTCTGCAGTGTGTCTGTGTTGTGGGATGCCTGCTGTATCTCAACCCCGCAGTCTTTGTTTGCTTTTGCACTCCACGTACAATGACTTCAAATGCATCTGAACTGTGAATAAAACCTGTGGTCCATTGTGTAGGCGGATTCAGCTGATTTCTCAAACAAGTCGCCTATCAGCTAAGAAATTATATGTGCCCTGCTGCGGCAATGGAGTTTATTGTTGGCATTTGAAACTGGAAGTGTCTGCGCCTTGAAGAGATGTCTGGCTTTAAGTCTGGCATCCTGAAACTCTATACAGTATACAGTGATTCAAAAGTGCTTTTGATGAAACATGGAGATTGGATGTCATTGGCTTGTAATTGATGTGACGAGGGTTGTTTTGTTTTGGCCGGGGTAATGCCTTCAAAGCACCGCGCATCTGAGGGAAGTGAATCTGTCTGATGATTCAGAGTTATTGTGTGGCAGCTGATGGAAAGAGAGTGAAAGACAGCGTGACAGAATTTCACAACTCTGTGAAGTGATGGCTGAAACTAACAGGAAAGACACAATGTGAGCACCATTGGCCTCAGACCTGTCATGGTCTTTTAACACTTTTATCTAAAGCAACTTGCTGTACTCTTATTACAGGGACTGCCCTGGGGCAACCTGCGGGCTTAATAGTGATGATTCATGGTAGGGGTATGTAAAACTACATATTTTTAGTATTGATTAGTTTGTGGGTTGACAGAAAGACTTGCCCTAAAGAGCTATTAGTCTGGTTTAGGGTTCACATGATCCTGAAAGTGCAGAGTGCAACTGAATATAACAGTATGCAGCAGACCAGACACGCTTTTTAAAATTTGGACTATTTTTAAAATAGTTTGAACGTTGTGGTGGGGCTCGGAGATACAAAACAGTTCGAAACGCAGCGCACCGGCAAAAGGCGTCTGTCTGAATGTGTACGGCTGTAGCAGCAGTGCTTAAATAACATTCATGCAGCTCAAACAGTAAAACATGGTGTTAGCAATGCCAAGGTCATGATTTCAAGGGAATGCATGAACTGATAAATTGTTTACTTTAAATGCAATGTAAATCACCTTGGATGAAATGCCTTTACATAAAAATAAATGAATGAAAAGGCAAAACTTGCATAAAAGTTCTTACCATGCAAATAACTAGCAAAATGCGTTGAAGCACAGTTGTTATAATATAAAAATAGACACATATAGAATCTAGATCTCTAATAGATCGTCTGCAACCAACTAGTCCGACCGTTGTAATCTATGCCTACTTTAGCTGCTAAAAATATAAAAGTAAAAGTTATGCACAATTACTCAAAGAAATGTATACTTTTATTCAGCAAGGTTGCATTAAATTAATAAAATCTTATGGGCCCCAAACATTTGCACTGTTGTGTATATAAGTAAAAATCTATGCTATTCAACACCACTAATCAGTTAATTGGTTGCTGGACAATTAATCAGCTGTGTAGACCTACTGAATGCAGTTGCCTGTTTAGTGTAAAATGTAATGCTGTGCATGAATGTTGTGTTCATATTTGTGTCCTGAATGACTGATGGCATGTCTGTAGGTGTTTGTGGATTCCCTGAGGGTGTTATGATGGCTGTAGTACCCAAGTGATGGAGAAAGCTGAGTGTGCCAAGTCTGACTGCGGTTGTGGTGAAGATTAGTGACACAGTTTGTCGTCTGTGAGTTTGTGTACACTACAGTATGTGTTTGTGCGTTTCTATGTTCTGGAAGTGAGTGCACTCATTGTGTGCTGTATATGTACACACACCGTTGTTGTGTCTAAGCAAGTCTGTGCATTGAGAGCAGGTATTTGAGTGTTAGCCTCAACACATACACATCTCTCCCATGTGTGTGTTGTTTGAGGCGGGGTTAGTCAGCCCTCAGGAATGCTCTGTCTGCCCAGGGGAGGGCGTGGGCCGCTTCTGGGTTTGTGGCTTCTGCCGGGGTTGAAGGTTTAGAAAAGCTCTATGCCGCCTCCATATCTGCTTGAATAATAGACACTCTGTACAGCAGACAACAAGACTGCTTTGTGCTAGTCTGTCATCACAAACCCTACTGCTGACCCTCAGACTGCTTCTGACCACCGTGAGAAAATAACTGTCCTTCAGTCGTGAACTCTGTGTGTGTGTGTTTTAAGAAAAGCGCCAGTGTAGACTTTGCACAGGATGTTTTGAAGTTTGTCTGAGAGTTTTGAGAGACTTACTTTAAAGTCTGCCATGAATGTACATAGACACTGATCCAAGTTAATCACTGTGGTCTCTAATTTTAAGACTGAGGTGTTTTATCTGAGGTGGCTATGTGTAGGCTTGGACCGCAATTAGGGCTGGGTGATATGGTGAAAAATTTAAATCTCAATTTTTTTTTTCCAGAACGTTTGACCAATTCTCTTTTTTTTTAGCTAGTCTACTTGAAAATATAACTACAACATGATTCAAGTAACTTTGTTTATTAGCCCTTTTGTTAAAGAAAATTCTGTTCCGAGTGCACCACACATGTTGTCAACATGTTAAACAAAACACTTGTTAAATATCTTTGCAGAAAAGATGCATGAACTACAATTACATCCTGTACAGACTTGTATTAGACATATTACGTTCAGAAATAATACAAGACAAAAAATCACAAAAGTAAAGGTAATTCAAATTCAAAATGACTGAAGGTATAAAACCAGTAGACTATTATTAACTATAAATGAGGCACCATGCACCATGATGCAAACATTAAACATCAGACATACAGTAGTAGTTCTTCACAGGTTTTTCATTCGAATATGCTGCTTTTTCATTGTTTTTCTATGTAAACATGGACATATTTGACTGTTGCACTTGCATCTTTTGCAGCGTCTCATGTATGAAACGTCATTCTAAAAACAAGACCCTCAAGTTAAATGAAGTTCACTCCCATCTTCTTGCATGTTTTCCCTATTCCACTGCCCTTGTCGCATCAACACAAAAACACCTAGTGATATAATCGTTAATCGTGTGCGCCAACATGCGGTTGGATCATTCTTTTCTCTTTGCTGTTATCATTGGCATACTGCCAAAGTGTCTAATTCTAAGGTTTGGTAATATTTCTATTCAAAATCGTGATTCCTCGATTTCTAAAAAATAAAATTGTGGCAAAACATTAAATTTGAATTAATCAATAGAATTGTAAAAATCGCCCAGCCCTAACTGCAATACATGGAAAGTTCATATCTTTGATTTGATTGTTATTGTAAACTAATAGGTAGGGCTGGGCACTTTACAATCTAAAAATCACCATTATTTACCATCATTTACTCTAGTAACACTAACTACACAATGATATTGTGGCAGAAATGTGGGATATTCATATCAAATTTGATTATATTATTTGTGTAGACATGTATTAAAAGAGTATTGGAACATAATTACAGTATTTTTTTAGATTAAGCTATAGTGTTTGTGTATTTATACTAAATTAGGGCTGCCCTCGACTAAAGATTTTTCTGGTCGACTAGTAGTTGTTCATTTTAAGCATTAGTCGACTAATCACACGTTCATTAATAAACCATTTAAATCATTATAATATGTCTTTAATTGCCTACATAGCCTCTAAGTGCTCAAGCAAAAGTTAATGATTATAAGTGTGTCAGGGAAAAACAGTAAGGAGGCTTACCGTTTTAATAAGTCGGCGACACTGACTCGTCATCTCTGCGGTAGTGGATGCGTCTGTATGCATGTTTCATACAGATTACATATTTGGAGAATATTCGTTTTCCATTTGAATAGGTTCATTTGCTAGTAGACATTTCGTTCTCTATAGATATGTATTTTTTTCATGTCTTTAAGGTAAATATGCACAGAGTTTCAGAGTTTTGTGCTCAAGTTCACAGAGACGGAAAGCGATTCCTATTTGCTTTCATTATTTTACAAAAGCACAATGTTTTGTTGTTATTGTGAGTGCACACAAATAAACGTAGAGTCTTTACAGATTAGAAAGATATATTACGCTTATAAGTATGACCAAAAATGAGGGAGTATTTTAAGAGTATGTGACCACACCGGCGCCTCCATCTGTCCTGCAGTAAGCGCTATTCAGCTTCCACACTCCATACAGACACTTGAATAGCACACATTTCTCTAGGTTAACATTAGATTGGGCGGCCATGTAAAGTTGCTGCTACTTATATATTTCAGACGATAATCCATATTTGAGGTCGATAAATGATAGTCCAGTGTTTGGATGTCCTGTTCGTGTATTGTATTACCATAGACCAGCCGTTAACGATCTGTCCGTCACAGATTGTGGATTTTTTTGAATTTTTTTTTTTCTGTGACTAAGCGACTAGTACAGTTTTGGTCGACAAAGCCTCTTCTGGTCAACTATTAGGGGGCAGCCCTATACAAAATTCAGTGTTTCCGCTACATTCATTCTGCCGTGGTGGACCGCCACACCAAAAATAATCCCCGCCACAGCTGCAGCTTCTCAGTGGCATCTTTGTGACATAGTTACGCCGCTTACATCATCAGGTCATTAGTGGAGAAGGCAGAGCAGGACTTGGATTTTAGCATGGGATTGCGCATAATTCTGCTCATTCCCGCAGGTTCCACGCTTATAACGCTATGACAGAATATGTCATTTGCACGTGCTTTTGAGAACTCGATACAGTAACATACACACATGCTCAGAAAACAGTGACAACTTTTAATAATTATCAAGGGAGTTTGCAAATGTGAAATTGATTGAATACAATAGTTCAAATAAACAAGAAGTTAATATTAAGTGACTTATGTTGTCTGACTAGAACACTATTGCCTGATTTTGCTCCATTTCATCACTGAAAGTAGTTTCAAATAAAGTCAGAGCTGAGCTGCTGCGCATCTCCAAGCAAACACAGCAGTGTTTCATTTATGAATGAACGTGCATTTTTAAACAAATCTAAACAATCTAAACAAGTCAGTGATTCAATTAACCATTCATAAAGACAGTCAGTCACTTCCTTCATTCCTAAATGAATCAGGCGTTCAAACGAATCAATAGATTGTTTGCAAACACGTGATTCTGATGACGCACGAAATGCAACTGGAGGGCAGGAAGTGATTTTTCTCCATAGGAATCAGAAGCAGAAACTCAAGATGCCTGTGTTTTGCATTGTTTATGAATGCTCAAATCGGTTAAATGTAGAAAACACAAGGACCTTTTATCATGTATGAAAATGTGTTGTTCATAAGGGGGGAAAAGTCAAGAAATTGAAAACACGCAGGAAAACACAGGAAAAAGTGGCTTGTAAACCTGCGTCTGCAGTCGGCAGGAGCCGATGCGATAATGCTGGTGTGAATGAATGAATGAATCAGTGATCAAATCAGAGACTTACCGCCACCTGCTGGCAGTTTTAGTTTCATTTTTAAAATATAATTTCAGTTATTTAAAAAAATATATATATTTAAAAAAATTTAAACATTCTATTTAAAACATTAATCTCAAGATTTAATTGCACTTATGCCACCTCTGATCCTCATTAAACATTTGAAAATGTATACCTACAAGCTACTTTTGTGTTCTTCTGTGTCACCTCTGTAGTACAAATTAATGTTTTATTAGTACTAATTTAATATGATTGGTAACTTATTCTCATCCTACTTATTATATTGTTTTATTTAGAAATTTTAAAAAGCTTATAAATGTAATTTTTAAAATGTTTACATACTTTCTAAAAATTTTTGAAAAATGCCATCACAAAGGTAAAAAAACAAAAAACAAAGCCCATATAAATCACTTTAAGGAGTCAAATATCACCTTGTATTAGGAAAGCTAATTTCTGATCAGAAGTTTTGATTATTGATCAGAAGGTGCTCCTAAATTGTTGAAATTAGGAGCATAAGTGCTGTAGAGCCCTGTGTAACAGTATATAAGGTCTGTGCATGAGGTCTTAAAGAGACAGCAGCCTAAATAGACCTGCTGCTGTCTGTCATTAGTCTATTTATACAGTGAAGACTATTCAGTGTTATTTTACAGTTGAATAGATTATTCCTATATATTACCTATATATTATAGTTAGACCTAACTGAAAAAATTCAAGTGTTGTTAATTTGTATCTTGTTATTTTTTGTGCTATTACTTGTCATTTATTTATTTATTTGTTCTAATTTTATTACTTACTGTGTACTTGTCATTTTTTTAGTTAAAATCAACTCAATTCTGAATTTAAATTCACACGATTCTTGGGTGGGAGGGGGCGTGGTCCATGGGAAATAGACCTGCCACCATAGCTGGAAAAAATCCTAGAGGAAACACTGTTAAATTTATTTAGACCACTGTTTACATCTGTATCCTGACTCAAGCTACTACTGTCAACTCAAGCTAATGTCAAATGTGCATTTATAAGAGACATTTTTAATATTATTATTATTAATATTGCTGCCTGCACTGCAAACTGTGCATCATCAAAGTCAGGCAACACAAGCCTGTTTTATGATTTGAAACAATATCACTCATTAATACATGCAGAAACTAAGGAAATATTTTTTTCTTTTAAGACATTTATTTTGTTAAGGAAAAATGACTGGAAAAGTGTAAAGTATTCAAAAAAAATGAAGTGTTTGTGGTGTTCTGACCATAAATAGTTTAAAACCACAATTAACAGTCTGGTTTCTACAACTTTCAATTGGGAGCAAAATTCTACTTTCAAACTTAAAAGAAAGAAATAAAGATTTGAAACTTATCATGATAATTATCGATATTGTCTGATATGAAAAATTTTGTTGGGATAATTTTTTGGCCATACATTTTGGCCTAATAGTTTTAATATTTAATAATTTTAGTAAAACTTATTGTATTATATTATATTATATTATATTATGGGAAAATGTTAAACACACTTGTTCAGGGGTAAGTGTGTCATCCTTATATGACTACAAAGCTCAAAGTATACGTCAGTTTTGACATGAACATTTAGTGTATGCCATTATACAGCTCCATTTCATAGTGTGCGTGAACCCAGACAGTTGACACATGCAGAGTTTTATCCTTGTCCAGTACCTGCACTATTTTTTCACTATTTCAGACGTTTTGTGCAATTTAATACATTGTGCAACTTGCAATTAAAAACATTGTACAACCCCTTGCATGCAACTCTTACACTAGCGCTCGTCAGTGCAGGTCTATTTGTGTTGCCATCTCTAGAATTTGTTGTTCTGACTCCTTCATTTCTTTTTTGAAACAATGGCTCAGTTTTTTCACCTTGTGGATAAACTAAGGCTACATCCACATGAAGACAAAGCTTTCCCTATCCGATCCCTATCCCTTGTCTCAAGAAATATCTGGATCCGTCTGGACGAAACGTCTATACGATACAAAATTTGTGCGTATATTTGTGCTAAACGCATTTCTGTGTGGCCTAATTACTGCATAACAATTGTAACAAGTGCATGTGCGAGCATATTAGAAAAATCTATCTATAGTATGTGTGTGCAGGCATACCCTAATGTACATGTAAAAACTGAAGTATACTTTGGGTTTAAGTTGAGAAAAGTTAATTCTGCATCTTGAATAAGTGTGACCAAGAGCCTGAAATACAGTTCGAAATACAGTGTGAATAATCTGTTTTGTTGCATTGCAAAGGCTATCGACGTCAAACCGCATTTTTACAAAGTGTTTTAAACAAGCTCTGGTCTAACTCATCAGTTATCTTGTAAGAAATGCTTGACACACTTGTTTTGCTGAGGTGTTGTTACCAGTGGCCAGAGCCTAGTTCTGTCAGGATCATGAGTAAAAAAGCATATTTGCAGAAAATGTACCTGTCAAAAAGTAATGGTAAAGAATAATAATATCGACACTGCTGGAAAGAGGTTCAGAACATACTGTATCAAGTGACCTCTACTCAATTTTGATTTCGAACCTGGAAGAAAATATTGCCCCTTTGAATATTAGGGCGCTTTCACACTAGCACTTTTGGTGCGCACCCAGGTTCTGTTGACCTCAGAGTTCGGTTCGTTTGAGATGATGTGAACACTGTCATCCAACCTCGGGTTCGCACCCGCGAACCACACCCGAGTCCGCTTTAAAAGGGTGGTCTGGGGTTCGGTTCAGGTGAACTCTGGTACGGTTCGCTGCTGATGTGAACGCAATTGCACCAAATCACAGAAGTGAACTGCTATTAATGACGCATTATTTGAAAAAAATGTGTGTTTGGGTGTGTTTCACTCACTTTCCTGACGAGCGTGACTGACGCGCTGCAAGTTGAGAGCTGTATATCTCATTTCTGTTCGCTTTCAGCATTCTTTAGAGCATATATATATATGTATGCACATATTCAAGCACATCTATTTTGACACATCATATTTTGTCCAGTCCATGAAAAATGAAACTTTTATTCAAATTCTGAATGGAGAATAGGCTACACCAAAGACAGCACTCAAAATGCGCTTCCTTACGAAGCTTTGACTCATTTTAGTTTATCGCAATCTCAGAAAATTCCACTATAATCAATGAATCTGTCAACACGGCACAATTAATGTCTTTTATTTAAATCACCTCTGCACTTTGTTCATTATAATCAGAGGATTCACGTTGCGAGCTTCCAGAACTCTGAACTGAACAAGAACACTCGTAGGGATTGGATTCTGACTCACTAAAACTCCTCTGATTGGCCATTGCATTATAGAAATAAACAGATATGTCTCTGATTTGCTATAATGTACCTACAACGCTGCAAAAACAGAACGCAAACACAAATACTCATTTGATTCTGACCTAAAGTGGCTGCCGCTTACTTTTGTTTTGTTTTGTTGTTTGTTTATTTAGTTTGCTTCTTTCCTGAGTCTTGAACTTGTTTACATACATGCGTTTTCCTTAAATCATCCTGGCGACCCATTTTTAAGTCTCATGACCCACACGAGGGTCCCGACCCAGGGTTTGAAAACCGCTGGTCTAGACTGTAAGTCTAAAAATATAATTGTGCAAAAGTCCTGTAGTGGGTTCCAGCCTTTATCATTCCACTCCTGACCTTGCCTCAGCTTTCATGCAGGCGTAATGGGGCCATTCTTCTGAAGCCTGAACAGTCTGCTGTTCTTCCGCCACCAAGGACAAGGACCCCTAGGCCTCTCTCTCTCTGTCTGTCACATGGCTCACTGCGTGGGCATTTTTCTCGTGGTCGGGGCCCAGGCTGTCGCCTCTTACAGTCCGACGAATCCAGCACCTCTGACCCTACAGACACATTAAAGGAATGTGTGGATGAGGGTCAGAGGAGGGGATCGAGCCACGGTGAGATTGTGGGAGGTGGATGCCTTTCAAATAGGTCAGATCCTTTCACAATAAAGAGACAGAGGGGTAGAAATGGGGGCATGAACTGAATATTGC
>JAUZSZ010000095.1:18414789-18425030 GCA_034780575.1 Labeobarbus marequensis | reverse complement strand
TTACACTACTGCGTTACAGCAAAAAGTAATTCGTTACTGTAATGCATTACTTTTGTAACGCGTTACTCCCAACACTGGTTATAAATGGTATCTGTGGCCTGGATTCCTCAAAGGGTTGAAGAGCTTTGCTGACCTAGTGCACAGCCCTTCTCTCTCTCTTAGCACTTTGGCTGCTGTTGCGTATTTCAAGCACACAATGTAGCAGTCATGTATAATAGAGTGCTCTGAGAGGTTTGGACCATGCTGTACGGCCCCATTTTTCATCACACCGGAGCAGGGCGTGCATTGCGTCGGCGTGTTTGATCTGATTTCAATCACGAATGTACCGTTATAGGAGGCTGCAACGATAGTCATCATGAAAATGTTTTAGTCACTCAAAAGCCCTTGAATGTAGAGATAAGCACCATAGGCATAAAGAATGAGGTTTGTGTGAAAATGTGTTTTGATATGATGGTGTGTTCGATTGTGTCTGCTGAAGTCCTCTTTTGTTTGGACCGGTGAACAGCTCGACTCAGATGTAAAAAGTTCACTGTGCGGTTTTTCTCCCTTGCTCGAGGCCTTTGCTGCATTATTCTGAGATCATTATGCCTTTTTCCTTTTCCACATGGGGCCATCCAAAGAAAAGTCTGAGTTTATTTGCCTGCAGTTAAAAAGCGAAGCAGGTAAAAATACGATGTGTACTGGAATGATTTTGTTGTTCTGTTCAAGTTCTCTCCTCTTCCTCCACTCTCTCTCGTCTCCTTTAGCCTTAATGTGTCTTTGACTGGTGGGGCGTGCATGTGTGAACTTAAGGAAGTGACTCTTTGTTTATGGCTCTGCTGTGTGAAGCCCGTGTGAGCTTGTGTCGCAGCCATAAAATGAATTGTTTGTGCCTAAATATTCTTGATTTATTCTTCAGATTTTATTGCGTAATATTCTCTTTTTTTGGTCTGTGTTTTTCTGTCTGTCTTTTTTGTAAACACACTCTTTCCATGGGGCGTCTGGATTTTACATCATTATTTTCCCTCTCACAATCTGCCTGTGAAGCGAAAGCGCTTCAATGAAAAATTAAAAGCATATTTAGCTACTGGGAGAGCCTCAGAAGGCCTCGGGCAGTCCAGCCTGGCCCGTGCCGCTGTCTGGGCCGGGATCGGTGGGTGTAAAAAGGGGAGGGGGTCTGACAGACATGCTTTAAAGAGCTTTTGGGATTTGCATTATTTGGCCTGCACTACATTTGTAAGTATGTGTGTGTGTGTGTGTCTGCTGTCGCTTTCATATGGCTATATCAGAAGAAGCTGTTGTTAAACTAGAGCACAGTCAACGCCCCTAAACACACACACACACACACACACACACACACACAAACACACATTGTTTTGAAATAGTTTTTTTTGGACTTCCTCTTCCTCTTTCTTCACCTCATTCACATCGCATGTGACGTGTAACCGAAAGCACCACATTAACAGGAAATTGGGCCACTTTTACTTCATCTGCGGTCTCACATAATACCCTGGCGTTGTCCCTGCAAGTCTTTGAGCAGTGAGTGTTTATATTGTGGTAATTTAAGATTTTACACAATGTTTCTCACTCAAGCAATAATAACATTTCCTCTGTATTTCTGCATTTGATTTTGAGAATGAACTGCTGGGATTGTTTCTGCTGCAGTCATCATAATTAATGCCTATTCTTTTTCTCTCAGATCACTAGATGGTCGGTTGCAAGTATCTCACAGAAAAGGACTCCCTCATGTGATCTACTGTCGTCTTTGGCGCTGGCCTGACCTGCAGTCTCATCATGAGCTCAGAGCCATTGAACTCTGTGAGTTTGCCTTTCACATGAAAAAGGACGAGGTCTGTGTCAATCCCTACCATTACCAGCGAGTCGAGACACCAGGTAATGCAGCCTGATATTTATGAAAGCATCAAGCACACTATCAGACAGTATTATTTGTTTAGACCTGGGGTTGATCACAGTACTCCAGGGGTCTGCCAATTATTGTTTGATCACAAACATGTTTCATGAAAATATGAATTAAGGAATGGTCACATTAGATTTTGAGCATGCAGAATTTTTTTTGGACAATGCAACAGTTGGGGTATGACGTCTTAAATTTTACTTATTTTAATTTAACTTAATAAACTGAGCTTTGAAATGCTTTTTTTTGTTTCTGATTTCCTGCATTTGTAGGCGTTTGAATGAAAACCTAGGGGAATGAAAAGTGTATAGTAACGTGTAGTGTGACCACTCATTTAAACAAAAATATAATTAACTTTTTTAATATTAAAAAAATGATTAAATAACATTAAAATGTAATGATCATGTAACTGACTCAACACAGTTTTATAGACAATACTCCCATCTCCATATTTTTAATTCCTGTCCACACGCTACACTATTTTATCTAAATATAGGCAAAACACCTAAAAACAATCTAAAAACTGTTACATGTTGTTATGATCATCTGAACCTTATAATACTCAACATATTTAGCTTTGGGGCTATGCGATAAATTGAAATCGTAATAAAATCGTGATGTGATACGGTGTTACATTAAATTTTGATCCAGTGTTCTATTGTGTTTATTTCTGTTATTACTTGTAATTTGTTTAGTTGTTCTTATTTTATTACTAGGTGTTTTCTCTTTAGTAGTGTTAGAACTTTATGCTAGTTAGGCTAGTAGTTTTTGCTGTGATATCAAAGTTGTAATCGAGAATTGTGAAATTGTACTGCTATCTAAAATGTTTTGACACAAAACAAGTGAAAGACTATGACACTACTTCAGATAAAAGTCAAGCAGAACACATTTATGAATGTAGCAGTTATAAATGTAAAAGTGTAAGGAAATATTGTCAAAATTGTGATTTTTAAAATCAAAATATTTATGGCCATATCACATAGCCCTATTTAGCATTAATAGTAGTATACAAGTATCTGCAGTATGTTGTGCCAGTTGTGGATCAATACATTGTGTTGTAATTTAGATACATTTACATTTTGCTTTGTTTTTTTGTTTGTTTGTTTGTTTTCTTCTTCTTTCTCATTCTTTTTCGTATCTCTTCTTTCTCTGAAGTTCTTCCTCCAGTGCTGGTGCCTCGTCATACTGAAATCCCCAGTGAGTTTCCTCCTCTGGATGACTACAGTCACTCCATCCCAGAAAACACCATTTTCCCTGCCGGCATCGAACCCCAGAGCAACTATATACCAGGTAGGAGACAAATACACAGTAGTAAGGGGAATAATCTTCCAGTTGAGGTTCATAGTGTTATAAAAACAGATTTGCCCTGAGATACCACAGAAAAAACAAACCGAATAACGTCAAGTGGCCTCTAAATTAACATATCGTCATCATCTGCCACAAAGAGGCTCACTCTGAAGTGTTTTCCAGGTTTAATAGAGTAAGTTTAGTCTGTAGCTGTAGTCCCAGTAGTCTAGTGGGCAGTGGGTGGATCACTTTACTGGAAGGATGTAGGAGGAGGAAAGAGACCAAACACACAGATACAGCAACAGCCCTGTCCACTGGCCTCCATTCAGGCAGAAGCAATCACTACATCGTGTTACAGTGTTGATGAAGCCCCAATAAAGAAAAGTACACGTGTAACACATGGAAAAAAGTCATGTTCATTATAAATAAATCAGAATTTTAATCTATGTATAAATATAATTTTTTAAGCAGAATTATTTTAGATATTTATACCTGTATTTTTTATAACTTTGGATCTGCTTCAGTTGTAGTTTTTGCTTTGTAGTTTAAAACCTTGTTTTGTCTCAGTGGTTGATTGACAGGTCAGAAGGCAGTCATTGACATTATTATAAATAAAGTAGTCATATGCATTTCTGACCTATACACCAACATTCAAAAGTTTAGGGTCAGTAAGATTTTTTTTTCTTTTGAAAGAAATTACATTTTTCAGCAAGGATACATTAAAGTGAAAGGAAGGACTTAATCTTTAATGTATAATGTTACAAATGATGACCATTTCAAACAAATGCTGTTCTTTTGATCTTCTATGAATCAAATAATCCTGAAAATATTAAGCAGCACAACTGTTCTCAGCATTGATAGCGTATTAGAATGATTTCTGAAGAATCACGTGACCAGAATAATGGCACACACTCGTGTCCTTAGACACACACAGAGTACATGTGAAACCTAGATTGTACACATAATGAACTCCAAAGAGAAAAAGGGCGTAAACAATCACAGCCGTTTATTAGTTAGTCATGTTAACCCCACCTACAGGCCTGTTTTCTTCTTTTCGGACCAGTAAACAAATGACCGCTATGGTTCTGTTAGTTATTATATTTGCAGGACTAGTCAAGAGATGTTTAACCGTTGTTGCATCAGGCAGACAGAAAACAATTTATGCTGAAGTGATTTAAAGACTGCTTTCGGCTACATAAGGGGAAGATTATCCCATGGAGTATGTATGGAGTGGCTTTGGCTGGGATTAGTTCCATCAGAATGGTATTTGCTTTAGAGAGGCAGTCTGTTACTGTAATAGAGTGGAGTGTGTTGTTTCATATCTTGCTGCTGAACTGAACTGACCACAGCTTTCTAAATCAGGTGTCTTAATCTGAGGGGGAAAAAATAAAACCCATGTGAGTCATTGTCTCTGCTGCACCTGCTAGATTTCGCCGGATGTGTTTGCTGGTGTTCCTAATCCTTCATCCATCAGCTGTGTCACTTTGTAACGAGTGTGTATGTATTGTGTGTATGCAGCCTGACCTGCGTGTTTATGTGTGTTACAGAGACACCCCCTCCAGGCTACATCAGTGAAGATGGAGAGACCAGCGATCATCAGATGAACCGCAGTATGGACACAGGTGATGCCTGTTATACCACCGTCATGTTGCATTCTTTGATTGGTCAGCATGTTGAATTTTCTATAACTGCACAGTTATCAAGAAGTTCCAGGTTTGTTGGTGGTGTTTCAGTTCCATATCACTTTTCCACATTGTTTTTGAGTTGCTTTCTGATACTCAGTCAGTGGTGTAAGGACGTGGATCTACTCAGAAGAACATTTAGGGATGAAAACCTAAAAAATTTGACAAATGAGACAAACACGTGGTAAATGTGATGGGATGAAAGTGGAATAATCGACTCTGCACACTTGAATGATTGGAAATCTAATAAAAAGTGGTTTAATCAAAATGTGCTGTGTACATTCATGAACTATTAAATCATTGATCTGTCCTTTTCATTTCAGGGTCTCCAAATCTGTCACCAAACCCTGTTTCTCCTGCCCACAACAATTTAGGTAACTCTTATTGCTTGTGTGTGTATCATTTGCACGTGAATTCACGCAGGTGTCCTAGCAGAGTGCAGTTCATCATGTTAACTATGAGTCCAGATTTTTTTTTTTTGTCTTTGTCAGGGCTGATGTCAGATTTTTGTGGTATAATGATTTTGAGAAAACAACAACAAATGAAATTCAAGTTAAATTCATCTTTAACTTTTGTGTTTTCTCTTTTTTTGACCAACGAATCACACTCAAAATACAAGTTTAGGGAGATGGAGTGAGTTTGTAACCACAACTGGCCAATAGCGTAAAAAAGACCTTCTTATCGATCTTCCTGCAGATTAGGGTGCTTAACTCCCCATATCCCCAGTTGTGGCCTAATGGATAGAGAGTTGGACTTGTAACCTGAATGTCGTGGGTTCGAGTCTCAGGTCCGGCAGGGATTGTAGGTGGGGGGAGTGAATAACCAGCACTCTCTCCACCCTCTATACCACAACTGAGGTGAGACCTTCGAGCAAGGCACCAAATGCCCAAACTGCTCCCTGGACGCTGCAGCATTGGCTGCTGCCCACTGCACCGGGTGTGTGTTCACTACTGTGTGCATGCACTTGGATGGGTTAAATGCAGAGGACAAATTCCGAGTATGGGTCACCATACTTGGCCACACACCACTTCCCTTTCCCCCCCTTTCAGAAGTGAGGGGAACAGTATGCAATATTGCATTTCTTTTTTACCTCTACCATGACAGGTTTTATTTTGAAAACATTTTTTTAAATCAGTTCTTACATGTGAAGTTTCTTTTGTTTGTTGCTGCCTATAGGTTGTTCAATCTATTCTCTACACAGAAAAAAGTTACGTAACGATAAAAGAGAACCCTATTAATTTAAGACCTATATCAGAACTTTTAATACAAAGCTCTTCTTAACTGTAAATAATGTTAAATGCTACATATGCACATATCCATTATACTATGCACATATCCATACTATTTTGTTTCAGCTGAATTATAACGTAAAAATGTCAGGGCTATACATGCTTTCACCATGGTATACTTGGCAGTACATTACTAACCTAAACTGCTTCACAGCTTTTGAAGTTATTATAACAACCTGCTGTAAGTGAGTCTTTTTATTTATAAAATAATAATTCTATTACTGTTTAGTTTATCACTATAAGAGCAAACTGTAACATGCAAGTTACAACACTGGATGAATTCCGCTTTTATTAAAAGTGCAGGGAAAATAATCTATGCCCATTTTTTTGATGGGAGTAAACAGATCAATGTGTCATGAATCCGGTCCGTGCCCTTCTGTCACTCACCACCAGAGGTCACCCACTCACCAGATTGATTCTCACACCACACATCACATTGGAATGCATTTCCCATCATCCATTGCACTGATTGCACATACACAACTGAATGCATTGTTTACACATACACAGCTGAATCTCATCAGACATAAGGCAGTGTTAGCTGCCTTACCAAGTCATTCTGCGTTTCTGTTTAGTCTCATGTATTGTTCTGCAATTATCACTCACCTAGTGATAGCTGCGTTACTGAGTCTAGTTTCTAGTTATAGTTAGTCTTGTCATTCAGTGTTGCCTAGTTGTCTGGTTCCTGATCTTCTGCCTTGTATCTTGGATTAACCCTTTGCCTTCCTTTTGGACTCTGTTTGTCCCTGCCTGGACCATTGCTCGTGTACCTGGATTACCCCTCTTGTCAACACTGCAAAAAATGCTTTTCTTACTTAGATTTTTTATCTTGTTTCCAGCCAAAATATCTATAAATTCTAATAAATTCTTAAATTAAGGATATTCTAGACAAGTAAAAATTATTGTCTTGTTGCCAATGGGGTAAACAAAATAATCTTATTTTGAACAGAAAACAAGATTGTTTTGCTTACCCCATTGGCAGATTATTTTTTTTCTGAAAACAAGATAATCATTTTTACTTGTCTAAAAAATCCTTCTTGATTTAAGAATTGTTTAGATATTTTGGCTGGAAAGAAAGAAAAGCATTTTTTTTGGAGTGTACGGAATATATCCCAACATAAACATTATTTTAAAATATCTGTATTACTGTTTCATATTAACAGCACAGAAAATATTACCAGTCTCCATTCCCATCCATAGGAAAGCCTTTGCCAGAAAAGCCCATCTCGATTCTTATTTAACCTTAAAGAGGACAAAATGTTAGAACCCCGAACACAAAAAAAATAAAGATCCAAAAAAGGCTCATAATTACCAAATAAACTTTAATTAATATCACTAAACCTCTCCCTCCTATAAGTAATAGTTTAATTAAAGATATTCTTGAGCAATAATTCCGCTCTTATCTTTACCAACAGGATTTCAAGAATTCCATTAGTCTTCAAGAAGTCCATTAACATATAAATAGGTGTTTCAGTGCAAAAATCCAATACATGTGCACTGAAAATATATTTTCAGCCACAGTGGAGATAATTCATCTACTGATACATCAAGATTGTTTTAAATCAATCTCATGCTTTCAGATATTAATCAAACACACAATCTACCATGAAATATAAAATGTGTTGCCTGCCCGTATCCCTCCACATAAACCTCAAATTTCCTTATTCTCCATTTAAAATTTGTCTGTGCCAGATTAAAGAAGATTTAGCTTGGAAACTAAGAAATTAGTGTATTCAGGCCTTGCAGCCAACAACATAAAAAACAATATAATATTACAGTTCACAATTGAACAGAAGTCCTTGAAACGCAACAAAAGAACTTCAGACTAAGCCAAATATCCTGTTTTGTTTTCAGGATAATTTGGAAAAATATATGATAAAGATAAACTTTGTAAACCTTACCACCGGGATGCAGAATATCAACAAGAACGCTCAGTGGAAGGCTGGCTGCCGCCTCACGAGGACAATCCAAACTACTGAAATCAGGACATTACCATGACCACCTTAACAGACCAGTCAAAATCCAAGACAACAAAGCTCTCAGCTGCTGATTGGGTGGTTGTGTCCCGGGACCCCACAGAGAGTTGAGAACAACGCTTTTTGTGAAATGATTTGCAAAGGGTCATTAATATCAGAACAGAAGCAAACAAAACAAACTTTGACTCAAAATAAAACAGATGTTATTTGCAAAATATTATACAACACAATTGGTTACCTGGCCACAGAATGAGCTCAAGACATGCCCTAAAATCCTTTCATCCACCTTAAATCAACAAGCACTCCATAATCATGCTCCAGTTCTGAGAAACTGCTTCAAAATACATACATTTGTCAGCACAGAGACTTTATTCTGGCACGTAGCTAGAGTAAGCGTCATTAGTGAGATGATATGAGTTATATTCCCCTTTAAGGGGTGAGGTCTCCTTGCATTGTTTAAATCTGGCTTAGAGGTGAAACATTAAGCTTCAGTCTTTAAAGCAGCTACAAGCAGCTGCTCAGCAGGCCATGGAGGATCTGTCAGCAGTAGGGAAGCATTAATCTGCAGTGTGCTTTTTACGGCCTCCTGCTGCGATCTCCCACAGGGCAGTGCAGACAAACACTTCGTCATCGTTACAAAACACATTTCATCTATAATGATGATTAGCCTTTTTTTGGCTTGCTCACAGTAATATGATCACAGTAGGTTGTGCGCCATAGGCTTCTTATCATCTTTTTAGAAAGCAAGCATTGGTTGAAATGTTAGACTTTTTCCGATATAAAATTTCATGGGATACTTGTGGAAATATCTAAAATTAGCATTAACGTAGAGGACACATTGTGAAGTGACGATGATGGCCTACATCTGTCCTTCTGAGTGAATGATCACGCCTGTGCATTAGCCCTCACACCTCTGATGCAAATTGGGCCACTGTAAATTGGCCTTTAATAGCATTTGCGTGACCCATTAGTGTGCAAATCGGAAGTGGGTTCATTTAAGCGATGACAAACTGCTAATGTACTTTCATGCTTCCAGCAGCCTAAAAGCAAATCAAACCCCTGTTCAGATCTCTTCTACTCTCAATTAGCCTGTTTGTCCACCATGTTATGTTGAAATCCTGATATTTTAAAGTTTTCGTGAGCTTATAAAAATTAATTGTTCAACATGCATGGGTAGAGTCGATGACCTTTGCATTGATGCTTTGTTTTTCTAATGAACAATACGGATCGAGCATGGACAGACGTCAGAGCTGACCGGGTCCTCACACTGACGTTAATCATAAAACAATTTCTGGCTATACTTCGAATGCCTCAAGTAATGAAAACAAAGTTACCCTAACTAGTGCTGATGAATCAGCCACAACCAGGAACACATTAAGCTAAATAAATGTCATGTTAACTTTACAGCTATTCGTTCCTGAAAACAAAACAAAAATTCTTGGTTGATTGATATAAGATAAAGTCTGTGACTCGTGCAAAACCATTTCCAGGATGCGCTCAATTTGATGGTGTTGCAGTACAGCCAGTCTTGCAGAACAGTCTGCTCCATACTGCAGATTATTCTGGCCAATGAATTCAGATAACGGTGTGGCAGTCTCCAAGAACAGCTGTATAGAAAACACTGAAAGATAATGGAAAACGTGTATGGACTTTGGATCAGAATCTCTGTCCAAATATATTACTTCAGAGACAACTTAAATGAAATATAGATGAGGAACAAAGAGCCTCAAACAAAACAGTGGTACTAACCTTTGTCAAATCCAGAGTAGTTCTTCTTCAAGTGTTCACTGTAATAACCTTTGGTTCCAGGTGGTTCCAGAACCAGTACGGCCTCACTTGCAGAAGACATAAGTTCAGCAAAGCAAATTGGAACTGGCAATTTCAGACAGCTCTTGTCATTTTTCTGTGCTGTGCAATATGCATCAGCCATTATGATGGTTCTAACTGAACTTGAAGGACCATAAAATGACATGTGGATGCAGGCTGCAATGGGCCTTTTATTGATTTTTTACGGAGGAACACTGCCATACTGTCATACTTCAATGGATGTAGAACGCGATGCATACATGACTACACAAATAAATCTACATGGTATATTCTACGCACTGTGGAT
>JAUZSZ010000095.1:18213763-18224001 GCA_034780575.1 Labeobarbus marequensis | reverse complement strand
AGAATGAAGTGTGCTATACTGTGTATTAGAACAATATAAAACTAGATTTTAGGAACCGCAGTAAGATTTTCATAAGTCCGAACTGGACAATTGATATCTGGTCTTAATGTAAGCACCTTATTCAGAATACCCCCTGTAATTGAACGTTAATTTATATCTAATATCTTATGTTCAGGTCGTATTAGATACAGAAGAGTGTGAAACTTCTTTAGTTACTTTTTGACGTTTCTGGTATGGGATTTGTATTTCAAGAATTTTACAATTCATCTCATCATGAATAAATTTACTAAATAACCCCAAAAAATAAATAAATAAATAAATAAATAAAAAAAATGGCAAGACCGAAGATCTCTAGTATTTCCAAAAGAGAATAGCAAAACAAAAATGTGCAATAATACACTAATAATGTTTTAGTTTATTTGGATTGTTTATGTATACAGCAATATTCTGTGGAGCTTGTGACCAGAACATTAATAAAAATGGTCATTAATCAGAACGATGGGTATGATGTGTATTATCATTATTATTCAGAAGTTTAGAGATTCTGTTTTTTTATCACTTAATATAAATGTATTTTCAAAAATGGTGGAAATCCTTTTTCTTTTTTTTAAATTAAGTAAAACTTCCACAGTTTTTTTCAAGTTAAACCAAACGTTTTTGTTGTAGTGAAGACTATTCTGTAGTGAAGAATTTGATGACATTGTGATTTTAATAGTACAGCCTTACTTTTGATTCATTTATTCAAATTTTGCCAAATTATTAAGTAAATTCAATTTCTATGACCGGATTCCAACGATTCTGTCTGTGTTTGCTGCATCAAGGCAATTATAGGGCCCTAAAAGCAGAATGACATCCTCAGTCGCCATTCGCCTTTATTTTACAGAAAAACATTACAAAATATTCATCCAAAATCCATTTTATGTTGCCAGAAATAAATGGTCGAACAGGTTTGGAACAGCATGATGGTGAGTAAATGATGACAGAGATTTTAATTTGGGGTGAACTGATGATGTTTAGTCATTGCAGTACACTGCAATTTTTACGTTCTACTCAACTCTATCTTCAAAAGTATCATAGTGTGCAAGCAGTGGTGTTTCTGGCTCTTTGGAGCCCTTGAGGCATGCCTGAGGCCTGAATTAAATGAATGCACAATTTCCCAGTACTGCATTGCACTTGCAGTGTCTGTTTTCAGTATTAATTTCAATGAACAAACTACCTAAAGCTATCAACCCATAGAGACCAACTTCTCAAACCTCTCTACCTTAATTTAGTTTTTTTAGTTGAGTGAAACTTCCACAGTTTACTTTTGATAACATCTAAAGTGTGATGTTTAATTGTACTAACTTGAATGTGATTGTACCCTCACCATCTCTCAACAATAGTTTTCTGTAGTACCTTCTTTGCTGGTTGTATCGTAAGTAACTGTCACAGATTATCTTCAGATTGGCTGTTGTTTGGTGTTGAAGGAAAGATATCATGGTAAGATACTTTGCTGAATCACTGAAGCGGTTTGCATTACAAATAACCATTTTAAGGGCTTCTTTGTTCTCTAGCTCTAAAGAGTGCACTGGCACCAAAAAGCAAACCAGGCCAACTGTGCAGTGCTTAAAGGGATAATTCACACAAAAATTAAAATGGTCATTTACTGAACCTCACCTTGTTACAAATCTGTATGACTACATCTGCCTAATGCGAAAGAAGATATTTTGAGTAATCTCTACCATTCCATGCAGTGGAAGTCAATAAGCTCCAATAAGCCTTTTGGTTCCCACTGTTCCTCAAAACATATTTTATGTTTCTCATAAGGAAAAATAGTCTTCTGGGTTGTGATGTCAAACCTGTACCACTCTGTTGAAACCTTTGGATTTTACGTAATTGTTCAAATCAATAATTTTACCCAGCCCTACTGCTTGTCTTTGATCTAAGTAATTGGGTTTAGTTTGGTATATCCATTGGCTATGTTATTCAGTCCCCCCCATCAAGAATAACCAAAGAGTTTTATTTTCACCATCTGTAAAATGTTTTGAAAAGAATTAACCATCCAGCCCTCCAGCAGTATCGTGCAGCATTTATTTATTTATTTCCTGAAACGACTGGTGAAAGTACAGGAGTGTCTAAACATGGTGTATCAGTGTTTGTGCCTGCTGTGTCTGTCTGAAAGCTATGCTGTGTCCGTGTCTCCAGTGCCCACTGAGCCTCTCTGAAAGCTTTGCTGTGTTAAGCTCAGGCCCCCAGTGTAGTGGGAAACTGACAGTAAGGATTGGAGGTTATCATAGGATGAATAAATGGCTGGGGATTACAGGCAATGGGAATTTGTTGTAGTTGAAAGCTCTCAGGCTTATATGCACAGCTCAAAAGGCTGGAACCCGGAACCCTGTCATCAGTACACAGCAGAGCTGACGTTACTGCAATAAAATGAGTTTCCACTGAACCCATTGACTAACATGTAGTTACAGAGTCTGGTTCCCTGTTCATTCCTCAAAGAAAATTAATTTGAGTTTTCATGTCAGAGTTTTGAGTATATTGACAGAGAGAGTAAGTTAAGTCCAAAAAGCGAGGTTTTAGTTTATTAAAGTGGAAAAGTAAATTACCTGATAAGCAGGTTTGTTCTCAAGTACGTGATTTGAACATGGTATCAGATTATGAGTCTCTTTTATATAAGAAATGCGTATGAAAGAAATATTACCCTAAGTCTGATGGTCAACACATTCTAAATGATTTAAGAGTTTTTTCGTTTTGCACAGATTCAAGGCGGTTTGAAAATCTGTGTGCTCTGTTTTGGACATGTACAATTGGTGTCTCATCTGATCTGATTTCATTAATTCAGAAAGGCACTCGTGGAGAGAGAGAGAGAGAGGATGTCTTGGACCAATTGTGTCTCCAAGAGATTTTGATAACACAAATGCCATTATTTTGTACCTGAAATGATTAAGCTGATCCTCTGCAGAGAATTTGGGAGACTAATTAATAAACGTGCTCTTTAATGCAGCTTAGTTTTAAGTGTTTGTATTGGTGGTTCTGGGCCGGAAAATCTGACTCTGTACTGGTCGCTAAAACCTGCAGGTCTTGAACCAGGAACTGCCGTCGCCAGAGGTCTGGGGGTGGAGGGCCAAGATAATCTTTTCACCAAGTTTTCAAAACAGTATTTCAGGACTGACTTGGAAAAAAAAATCAACCCAGAAAACAAGATTGCTCTCATTATTTTGAACAAAGCTGTCCGCACAGGAACCGGCTGATGCCGTGCATGTTCAGTTAATGGACATCCCGTTTCTGTGGCATGGCACAGCGGCTTAAGCTACTTTATTTTTTCCCTTTCCACTTAAAATTTTATTCTATCTCTATAAAATGTTAGTTTATTATTGAGGTTTATTCTGATTATAAATCTGCTTGTGATTGAAATTACTTGGAACAAAAAAGGTTTTGTGATGTTATTGAACCCCCTTACACACTTTTGTCAGTTTCAAAAAGTTGACAGTTTTGTTGATGGATGGAAAAACTTTTGTGAATTTTGAGAGACTCTATTTCAGCAAGTTTGTACTTCTCATTTGCTCATTTGAAAATGGAAGAAGCCATTTGAGGCAAATGCTTAATGCCATTTGATCACTGATCTAAGTGCAGGGCTTATCAGCAAGTTTTTAGTTGTATGCAGGCTTTCTGTGGCTCTTCCTCATTCCTCATTCCGTTTTTGCTGAAGTCTCCAGAGGATGGTTGGAAAAAGAGAGAGAGAGAGGAATGTGCTGATATGTGTACCAGATGTTACCCAGTTGTATGATTGGTGTAAACAGCATAACTTCTGGCACATTTTCTTATCACCTCCTGTTTTAATGTATTTTCACTCCTCCCTTCCACTCTATTGGAAACTCTATCTACTTATCTGTCCCATTCTCACTCTCTTGGGAAGGGTCTGAAAGGACATGAGGCAATTCTTGCCTCACCCTTTCTGAGATCACCTTACACAACCAAAACAGCCACTTTTCTTCTAGAGGATAGGAAACTTGTTACAATTATTTTGCTTTTGAATCTTGCAAGGAGAGGGGAAATCTTAGGTGGTGTGTTCACTAATAAAGTGTATAAATAACAGGGTCGTTAAGTAACAGGTTTGTCTTGAATTTGTGTGTTTAAAGCAATCAGTATAGCACTTTTAGGTGACGACAAATATGTAAGTGTTTAGTTTCTATTCTAATTCTGTATTTTTGTCACCCAGAACTGTTGCTTTCTAAGAGCTTTAAAGTTAGTTTTGCTTGCTAAGCAGTAAAGCAGCTGTTTTTCTGTTGAGCCATATTCCCATGCTTGCCCACACATGTCTTGGACAGTAAGTGTGTTCAAAACATGTACAAACAAGACGCTTCCATGAGTTTGATGTATGTTTTGGAGCCCTTAGTAAGGCAGGGACCCTCCTTTGTCTTTCCTCATTGCCCTAGAGTGTTCTCAGATAGCAGTAGGCCTTATTCATTTGTAGACATGATGCTATAGAGAATACTTTGTGCCTTTTTATTATTATTTTTTTTTTTTTGTATTTACTAAACACTCATCCCATTGTCCATACTTCTCCTGTTTTCTACTTGGCTCTTTTCCCAGAAACACCATAGAAACCTTGAGTAGCCGTATCTCATGACATCATTTTGAGACATTTAAGGTATTCCTGGTATTTGGCCTTTCACATATTCAGTTTCTCTTGGGTCCTAACATTCATAAATGCCCCCAAATTCTCATTAAGGCCTAACATCACAAACAAGAAAACCTAATGGATAAGATTCAGGGAGCTGCATTAGTGTTCTATCACTTAAGATCTATATTTGTGTCAGTGTTTACTATGTTCATTTGGAAGCTTTTAATGAGTCACTGTAAGAAATAAGGATCATGTGTTAATGTATTTTTAATTAATAGAACTGGAAAAAAAAAACAAACAACAAAAAATTGCAGCACGTCGTTGACATATGTATTGATTTCCATACACCTTAATGTTTCAACAAAGCAACCGTTGTAGCTGTTCAAAAATGTGAAGATACCTTGTTTTTTATAATCTGCAACAGAAAACACTTTAGTGCCAGCTCAGGAGCTGGAGAGATGGATAATGAATGAAATGTGTTGCTGCATATTGATCGTGTGGAATGTACTTGACAAACAAGAGGCTGCAGTCCTACATGAAGAGACACCGTTCAGTGTGTTGATGAATACCTAAGAGAGATTACTCTCATATTACTCATTAATTATGGGCTGCTTGACCAGGTATCCAACTATACCACCCCAAATTGCATTGGGACCCCAAAACCTTTGGACTGGGTCTGTTAATTACAGTTGTCAAATGCTGATTTGATTTTTTTTTTTTTTTAACAAAGTCTTTGTGATAAGGCTATTTTGTTATGTTGAGAAAAGTGTTAATAGAATTTGTAAGTAGTGCATTTATCATTGATTGTATTTATAATCTGATTATCTACCTTATTAGAACACAATTTCAAAATTAAAACCAAGTGTATTTGAGGTCATTTATGAAACATTTGAGGTTGATCTGTTTTATGAGTAGAGGTGTACTGTTTTTGGAGAGAGACATATGAAACTGGGTCTCCAAACACTGTCTGACAGCTTGTGGTTTTGTGTGGCTCTGGTACTGCTGATCTCAGCACACACACACAACAACAATAACTTTGACTGCAGTTGTGTTGGGTCACAGTGATCAGCAGTAAAAACCTGACGAAGGGTGTTTCTCAGAGTCAGACAACTCCACTAAATCATTTACTATCTTACTTAATAGGAGCATAGAAGCAGATTTTACTTGCCATCACATTGGATGTTTATTTTAACAAATCAGCAATAGTTTGTTTATGTAAGGCGTTTGGACTGCCTCCTAGAGGAGAGATGTGGCACTGGCACTGCTCTCACGTAGACCATTTTCTGTATATATGGACAAATGTACTATTTTTTTTTTGCCCACTTTTCTTACCAACAGGTTAATGGTCTTCTAATCCCACCCTGTGGGGAAATGAATTCATGGCCCATTGTTTTGTCAGCACTCAGCATAACTCTTTCAGGTTTGACTTGAGTTTCTGCTCGGCTCCATCATAAATATCTGCTGTTAAACCAGCTGTCACCCCCTTCTGCTATTTATACCACCTTGGTAAATGTTAACTTGCAACAGTGTTTTATGATAAATGTGTTTTTACTTTTAAGAGAGTCCATCAAAAAAATTGAAATTCTGCTCACCCTCATGTTTTTCCATACCTGATGTAAAAAGATATTTTGAAAAATGTGCTTATTTTGTCAGTGTTTTAAACCCTACTGACGACAATTTTTTCAAAATATATTTTTATCTTTTTTTTTTAATAGAAAAAGTCATTTTTGACTGAACCATGTCTCCATTGTCTCATAAACAAAGTGCCATATATATATGTATATGTATGTGTATGTGTATATAATTTATTTTTTAGAAATGCCTGGTAGACCCTTAAGGAGGTCTACCATCCTAGATAGAGCTACTAATACAAAGAAAGCCTTTTTTTCTTCTACGTAGGGAAGAATTTAGTAGGCATTATGTGTGTGTGTGTGTGGTATGTAGGTAGAGGGGGGGGAGTGAGAAGGAGTTTCTAAAGGGTGAAGTGAGACAAGTCTTAACCTGCCAGTCTCAGCATTGGTTTCTGAGTGGAATGGTTGCTAGGCTTTGGCTGGCAGAGTCACAGCAGTGTGATGTCCTTTCTTAGTCTCTTTCACACTCACAAACAAACATGCAGACACACACTCATCTTTGCTATCTGTGCTTCTGTTCTTCTGTGTTTTGTGTACTTTTGAGTTATGTTGGCTTTGTTGTTTCAGGTGTTTCCCTTAGGCAAATGCAATATTGGGCTAGAAGAATGTTTTCTTCTCTTGCTTTTCTAGTGGGATTTTACTGAGACCTAGATGAGTTAACTGAGGTCAGGCAAATATTGTTTTAATGAAATAAATGGACCTTTTGAATTTCTGGAATGCTGTGAGCAAGTTTTGCTGTCAGTTCTTTTATAGACCCCTTGATGTTTTGATGCAAATTTGCAAGGGTGGGACATATTGAAGAGATCATCATAGTACTGACAATAGCTAGAGTTACATCATAGACATGAATGTTGCTTTGATACTTGCTAGTCAGTGGGTGGGAAGTTTTGGGCGGCTTCAGAGTTAGTAGACAATAAAATAATGACAAAATAAAAGCCACAATTCAAGTTTTGATTTCATTCTTTAATCATGAGTTATCTAAGCAAGTTGTAAGTATTATCAAAGGTTTTGGTTTAGTAAATGCATGTTATTTGTACATGGGTTTATGGATGAATGAAAGGAACGTCCATCTCAGTGGTTAAGTCAGTCCATTAGGGGGCTCCAGTGTTATTGTAGGAGAAAGAATTGAAATGTGTTAGAGAAAGTGCTGTGATGTTCCTATTTTCCACCACAGACCAGAATCCACAGAAATGGGAGCAGGCGAGGTCAGTATAATGTAATGCCAAAAATCCTAAGCATTCCCCACCATGACTGTTGTTATTATTAAAGAGGCCATTTCATTTTCACTTTTTTATTTTTTTTAATTTTATTTTTTTTTAGCCTCTGAGATATTTCACTCCTGTCTTTCTCTCATGTTATACACATTTAATCAAACAGGTTAAAGAGTTTTGATAATCTCTTTTATCCAGCTATTCCATGTTTTCGGAATTTAGTACAAAATACTAAATTTTTACAAAGTACACAAACAAATCGGTGGAAATATCAGAGCACATTTTAGAGAGGCTCTCTCCAAAGCGCCATAAAAGTTTAACTTTTAAATAAACGTAAGTTGCAGTGGCTGTATATTTTGGCCCCCTGACATGGGAAGGGATCCTATTTCATTTTGTTTGAAATAACAATTGAAAAAGGGGTGACTGTGTGAGAGAGTTATAGTGGGAGTTATTTAGTCTGGAATTCATCCTCATTCATCAGAGTGGTGATAGGACTCTGCTCTGGTGGAATAAGATGCCTCTGCTTTGATAGAGACGTTGGACGGACTGGCGCCGGTCAACAGAGGATGAACTCTGAAGAAGTCATGACTCCCCTGTCTAGAATCTCCTGAGATATGCTGTGCCACCCACAGCCTCTATCTGTCCCTCCTGACTATCTGATCTGACTGCATTCAGTCTGGTTTAAAGTTTATCTTGTGCATTTCACTCATTCTGAGCGCAATGACCAGCTGCATTTGTGTCATAAACTACCTGTTTTTTCTTATTCAGCAAGGACACAATTCAAAACACAAACTTGTCAAAAGTGACAGTAAAGATGTTATAATGAAATAGAAAATATTTCAAATAAATGCTGTTCTTGTGAACTTTCTATTCAATATTAAGCAGCACAACTTTTTTCAAATTTGAAAATAATAATAAATGTTTCCTGACTACCAAATCAGTGTATTAAATTGATTTCTGAAGAATCAAGTGACACTGAATAATGAAAAAATGCTAACTGCTATATATTCAAATAGGAAACAGTTATTTAAAATGGTAATAATATTCTACAATATTATGTTGCTGTATTTTTGATCAAAAAAATGCAGCCTTTTTGAGCATGAAAGACTTCTTTCAAAATATTATCTCCATATCCACTTTTATTTTGTTACGTTACAATATATAGCGACGATTAGTAGTGAGCTTGCTTTTTAATTAATGAAATCATCTTTCCCTCCGACGTATTTGCCTTGAACTCTTGCCAAGTGCTTGCACGTTTCCCAAACACAGGCATGGGCATGCTGATGAGATGTTAATTTTTCATTTCTCTCTTGTCTGTTGATATTCTCAGAGTGTTTGCGGAATAATGAGCACTCTGCTCTCAAACACGACAAAGTAATATTACACTTAAATGCAAATAATATTCAACTGAATTCACTCCTTTGGTTAATCTAAAGTAAAACAATGACATGCAGCCCCCAGGCGATTCTCAACTAATCAGCATTGCTTCAAGTTCTTCCAAGTGATTATTTAAGTTAAAAAGTTGGTAATAAAAATTAAATACTGTCACTCTCTTTTTGTCTGGTCAGGATTATTGTTGAATTATTATGTGTAACTGACAGTACACACTATTGAATTATACATAATATTGCAAGGCCTAATGCACTGACCTGTTATTTTAATCTGAATTTGAATATTTTATTTAGTTAGTTATTCTTGTATTTATCAAATATATATGTTTTTATTATTTTATATCATTTTATACACACACGTGTAAATATAGTTACACTTTTGGGTATTCTTGTATATTCATTCCCTTAATTAGTTTATTATTTTGTTCTGCTTGTTTGCATTCAGTTTAGACACGTGTTCACATGAATACATTGCCAAAACATTTAAACCAGGAAGTGAATATGACAAGTATTGTGACTTGTATTACTGTTACCGTCCTATGTTTGACATCTCTACTCACTAGTCTAGCATTCTTTCTCCTACTCTAATGACACCATAGGAGATAACTGAAGTTAACTGGTGGGGCCAGAGCCAACTACCTTATAGTTACAACTGAAGATTAGATAATGTGTGAGAAACAGATACGCCCTATGTCCGTTAACTCCGTTTCGGTGTTACTATGGCAGCATTACACCGTTTCCGTCATTATTTGGCATGTCAGTGGGCTGAGACTGCCATCAGCCAATAGCTATCTTCGTTTAGCTAAAGTGTACATATAAACACAACATCTTCCGATAGTTCCTCTCTGCTTTTCTTTAGCATACCGACACACTTTGTTGAGATCATCAAGATGCCTTTTGGGAGGGTAGCGGTCCTAATTAAAGCATCCATTTAGCCCAGCGCTCGACAACAGACACTGGACTTTAGCATAGCAGCAGACCTTCAAATAGTCTCCAGTTAACTACAGTGTGCACAATAATGACAGGTTAGACCCTTAACCCTCATAATACAACTCAAACACCACTAGAGACTTACAAAATGTTTCACAAAACAAGTGATTTACATATAATTTGAACGTGTTAATGAGAGATGAGTGCATAGGAAAAAAAAGTGTTTTTTTTTTTGGCATGAAAGGGAGTTTCTGAAGAAAATGTGGGACAGTCTTTTATTAGTATTATTTATATAGCTACTATTACTGTTGATTTATGTTGAATTTGCTTTTTTACACAAATTTCATTTTTTGTGCTTTTGTAATTTTTATTTTTTATTTTATTTTTTAGTTTTTTATATCAGTTTAGTTCTAGTAATTTTAGTACTTAGCTTTAACTTATATTTCAGCTTTTTATATTCAGCATT
>JAUZSZ010000095.1:18116735-18128099 GCA_034780575.1 Labeobarbus marequensis | reverse complement strand
TGCTTTTTGATAACTCCATGTTTGAAGCGGTTCTGTGCCTTCACTCTCGCTCTTTCCCTTCATCTCTCTCCTT
Organism: Labeobarbus marequensis; assembly: GCA_034780575.1. NCBI lineage: Eukaryota > Metazoa > Chordata > Actinopteri > Cypriniformes > Cyprinidae > Labeobarbus > Labeobarbus marequensis. Next base: position 18,128,026 of record JAUZSZ010000095.1, on the reverse strand, counting down.
CCCTCCATCTCATCGTCTAGTCGAGTGTGTTCTGACAGGAAATAGAGCTCAACAGCAATCCATTGCCAGTGAAGGGGATATTTTTAGAGAGACTGTGCCACTCAGTGAGCATGGCAGTACTTGTGTGAAGTCAATTTCGCCTGGAGGGGGGATTTAAGTTGCAGTGAGGACCAGAGGGGAAGCTTTTTTTTTTCTTTCATTTTTTTCTGGGAAGGTCATGAAATTAGCATCTAGGAGGAGTGAGTCAGAACGGGCCTGCAGTAACAGATAGCCTTTGTGTTCAACAGGAAAACACAGTGGTGTGTATTGTCACGGCATGCCCGCCTACTTCCGTCTCCTCGCCGCTCCTTCCAGAAAGTGTGTGAAGTACATACTGACCAGAACCCTCTGTGTATGTGTCAGGTGGGATTTACAAGTCTAAATCATATTGATTCATTGAACATTTAATTTAGTGTAGAATAAGACATTTTTTGTTTTACAGACTTTAATAGACTAGAGTCTTCAGCTTTTATAGCCTCAAGCATTTGGTCCAAGGTCTTAAGAGGTGATAGTGGACACTGAACCCATTTAGCACTGAACTGATAAGTCTCATCCCCACTGCTGACACTCTTGGCCTCTTTACAAGTGCTCTTAACTTCCTTCCTCACCCTCTGTTCTGCTCATTGTCTGTAGCAGAGTTACAAAGAAACTCAAGTGTTTGTTTTGCTTTCTCCACATGAACAAGCAGTTAACATATTGGATATGAAATACTAGACTTTTAATGTTTCTGCCTAGTGACATACATATGGTTTGTAGGAGAATAAATTCATGTCGCCTCATATTATTCAAAATTCGTATGACTTTCTGTCTTCTGTAGAACAAAAGACATTTTGAAGACCGTTTAAACTGTTTGTGTCCATACAATGAAAGTCAGGGGGTCCCAAAACAACACTGGACCCTATTAATTTTGACTGAATAAACAAAAACATATGAAGGCATTTTTTAAAAATCTTTTGTTGTTCCACAGAAGATAGAAGGTCATATGGTGTGACATGAGAAACTTGAGGCTGAGTAAATGATGACAGAATTTTCTTTTTTATTCTTTCAAATTGTTTTTATAGACTTAAGTAAGATTAAATAGAAAGCAAAATAGTTTCAAATATTTCACATCAAATTCTTTCTGCTCACATTCCATCCATCCATCCATCCATCCATCCATCCATCGGAATTTATTTAAGATAAAACAATATTTATATGAAGCGGCTGAACACCTAAGGAGCAACCTGAGCAATATTGTTTTCCTTTGAAAAATTCTGTTATTATCCAAACTACATTCTCATCACTCTCTAAATGAACACTGATGGCAGACTGCTGTACCCGTGAATGAGAAAGTGTATTTGTATGGGCATGGGGGGTGGGGGGTGGAAGGGTGGGACCCCTAAGCTGTTACCGTACGCTGTTGATCACGTTTTGTCAGAAACTCATCTGCTCTGGATGGTTTCTGAAGAGGCCCCTGAGTGGGTCTGTCATTCACATGGAGCCTCTTGAACCTGCCCGCCCTCAGCCTCTCTACATCCCAATTAATGGGAAAAAAGCCTGAGAGGGGGTGCTTGAATCTGACAGATGGTCTTTAATTGTTATCCTCCATCCCTACGGGTACTCTAGTTTTCGCATTCGCAGACACAGGCTGTCTGATTGCTCTGCTCCTCTCTGCATAAGCTGAACACCCTCTGCCTTGAAAGAAGATGTGCAAAGCATATAAGTACTTTTGTGTTCAAATATCATTTTATCTTGTCCTATCTATCTGTCTGTCTGTCTGTCTGTCTGTCTGTCAAACTTCATTCAAAAATTCAGCCAGCCAACATTACAACTTTGTCTCAGAACAATTTGAAGCCATTCCAATTAATAATTCGAGTTTCTGAAATTATTCTTTTTTAAAAAATTACAATTGGTTTAAATTTTAACTTAATTTTTTTACATTTCAATTCAAACTATTATTATGCATCATGTTTGCCACCTCAATTAAACTGTAATTTGATGCATTTTAATTGACACATAACCCTGGTGGGAATATTGCAGTTCAGTGTCACAGACATTTCTGATCTACAGATTGTAACAGACATTACTCAAATCTATACAAACATTTTCCTCACACGTCAGTTTGCGTCGATACTTACATCAGCAGTGCAAATGCAAACCTCATTTTATGCCACTGATCTTGTTCTTTGTTCGTATGTCCTCAGATATGTGTGACTGACTCTAGCAAATAACCGTTGTGTAATGACACTGGCTACGCCCAAATATGATATTCATCACCCTTCATTATTATGAAAGGAAGTGTAGAAGTCTGATCCACCAACTGTGGTTTACACAAAATGCCTGTGATGTTTACCTTCACTTGTTTTGACTGTTTGCAGGATCTGGCTGCCTGAATTCACCTTTGAAACCATTTCCTATTCTGTTCGCTTGTGATGGCAACCAGTCACTCCACCTCATGCTGTCGAGTTATTTGTGTTTGTAGGTGTGTGAGTGTGTGTTTGAGAGACAGCGAGAGAGAGAAATTTCACACCCTGTAGGTTGTAGGCTGTCAGTGACGCACATTCCAGACTGTCCGCCCAGGCCTCTCTCACAGCGCCATTAACACTAGTGCATGCTGGGAGTGCCACTCTTCTTTGTGAATGCATTAATGGAGCCCTTAAAAAGGGAGGTTAAAAGCAGCCCATTCTGCTCAGATCAATTCTTTATTGTGGTAGTGAACTGTGGCTCCTGTGACTCTTTCCTCTTGTTAACATAATGCTTTAAAAAGCAACCAAAAGGATTTTACTGTATAAATAATGCAAATGGAAGGTAATCACTAAAAGCAACAGGTTATGGCACACTCATCACGTTTCAGTGCCGGTGGCAAACTGTACACAGACTTAAAAGCTTTCTGCTGTGAGAGAAGGAAAGAAGAAGGAAAATGTAGAGCTTTATGTGAGTTGAATAAAGCAGTAGCATTGATAGAGAAGCACGGAGACAGCGTTTGTATTCCCAGAAACACCATCACCTCACTGAAGGGGACAAACCACTTGAGACCTGAGCATTAGATACAGCACGGCTGCTTTATTCCAGCAGCGTTTATTAGGTCAAGACGAAGGCTTGGGCTTTCTTAAAGCACTCAGGCAGAGTTCACGGTCATTTATGAAGCAGGCAGTGGAGGTTAGAAAAAAAAACGCAACTGAAGAGTGTGAAGGTACTGCAAGAAATAAAGGAACAATGAGACCGAATAGTTTTTCAATAATCCATTTTATTTCAATCTCAACCTTTTTTTTTAATCTCTACATATTCATTTTCCTCACCGGAAAGAGGCTGTGTTTTTCTCTGTAGCATAATTAGAACAGGATATGGTAGAACTTCATCGATCCCTGAGGAAAATCTCTTGTTATAATAACAGATCCCAGGAAACAGCAGCAAGACCCAATGCATCATATCACACAGAACATGACTTACAAACATATCTAAGAAAAGCTAAACCTATTGTGAAAAGAGAATTATATTTTTACATTGAATTTGGTTTATTTAAAATAAATGCATTCAACATTATGTAAACACTGATAATGGAAATAAAAGAACATATATTATAGTTTTGAATAATGTACAGTTGGTAGGAAAAATAAGAATTTTACTAAATTTAAAACAGTTAAAATAGTTAAAGAGAAAAAAAAATGTATTAAAAGTATAATTTTGAATTAAAAGTGAGAATTATCTGTATACAAGTGAAGTAATTGTTGAATGAAAAGAGCTTTTTTGGTGTCCGCATGCAAACTAAGAAAAATATTCAATATTGCTTAAAAAAAACACAAAGTTGACTAATTAGGTATTTTGGGTACAATAAATGGAACACTAAACAAAGTTCAGAATGAAATAAACACTTACTTCAAGTCTTCCGCATCCCTCCGCCAACGCAATTCCTGTTTTATTATGTATTAAAAATTATACAAACATTAATTAATTAGTCTAGGGGTGGTGCATCCAGAGGCTTGAGGAGAGTTTTGTGTTTGAGTCCTTCATCATGGACAGAAAGCCAAATATTTTTACCTTCATCTCCCTCAAAGGTTATATAAAAAATACGAACTCATAAACTAAGGTTATCGTTGTTAAAATAGATTTTGTGAATAGATATTTCATTTTTGAATACATCATTGATTTATTTATTTTTACTCTGAAAGCATTTTAGAGCACTAGCATAACAAAATCCAATGCCAAAAACAGCCCCTTTGAATGTACAGTAAACAAAATAGTATAATCAACAAGAGCTATCGATCAATTTTTCACTTATTCACCCATGCTCTGAGTCCTTCTGTGGCTACGAATACCATTATGAAAAATGCCTGTAGAAATGTGGTTGTGGGCCATGACAGTAAGCTCTGTTCTTCTGCACTAGTGTCAAACTCACTCTATAAGATCATCAAAGAGTACTGAGTTTCACAATATGATTGGCTACACATCGATGGAGTTTGTCCAAGAGTTTCTGAAATGTGTTACTATCTGAGAGACAGATAAAGAAAGAGAGAGAGAGAGAATTGCAGTGGCAGAACAGTCAGCACTCTCTCGTGAGTTAGAAGGACCTTGGGCAGCTCCCTAGCCTTTCGCTAAGTGGACTACTGGGAGACGCTGATAACAAGGTAGCAGCACTCTGTGAAGTCAACAGAAAGAGAGTGTGGGGGACTGGAGATGTTAAAAACCTGATAGAGGTCCACAGGAGTTTCAGATTAAGGATGTGACAAGAATATCTTCTGTTTGTGTTTGTGTAAATGGGAGAAAGAGATGTTGTACAGTATTTGATAGTGTCCGGTGTGTGTACGTCTATGTATACACAACAGGTCTCTGGTTTTGTGTGGTCTGTGCTTATTTCAGTTCAAGTCTATAGAGATGAATAAACATACAGTGTTTACCATGTTTATTGGAGATTTATTTTTGATCAACATAAAGACACAAGATAATGAACAATAAGAATGATATAATGGAGAAGACAGCTGCTGAATGATAGAAAATTCTGAGTAAAGGACAAGGACAAAAATCTGAAGCCTCTTCATGGGAATGACAGCTGGGAAGAATAGATAAAGGCCCTTTCAACATAAAAATTACTGCTAAAATTATTTTAGAATAACCTATAGTTTAATTTTTGGTCTTAAACTAAAAATCCTATACAGACCTCTAGGTAGAACTAAAAAAAAGTTTGTTTCATTAAAAACATTGTAAAAGAACTACTGAGAAGGACTTTTGATCTTAACTGTCATAAAAAGTAAGTTATATTTGATAGTTCTTTATAATAATAATAATAATAATTGTTATTATTATTATTATTAGTAGTAGTAGTAGTAGGAAGTGTTTTGTGTCATTTCTATCCCTTGCAACTGACCCTAATGGACTATAACAAGTCTAATTATTAAAAACAATGCTATAAAAACACTAGCATCTTTAATGCAGGCTGACTTTAAATTTACTTCCACTAATGTTTTTGTGCTGGGGGGCTGATAGCATGGACAGATTGGGTGTGCTAACCTGAACACAGCAGTGTAATGCTAATGAGACCCTCAGGGCTGGGCTGGGCTGGACTACTGCTCTTTGTTGTGTGATTCCCATAAGACCTGATCTGAGGTGATAACCTTTGTTTTACACTGAGCCTCCTACAATACTGCATTTTAGACAGGTGTGTATGTGTGTGTTGTGTCACAGAATTGGAGAATAGTTACATGAAGTCTTCCTCAGCGAACAATATTTTCCCCAGGGTAATTTTGAGTGCTTGTGATTTGTTGAATTGTTCACAACGTGTCTGAAAGAGGATGAGAACAAAAGATACAGATAGTCTTTCCATCATACAAGACCATCACATTTATAGTCTCATCAGTTATGGATGGAATTGTCTTTCTTTTATTAGAAAAAATGATGAGTTTCTCATTAAACAGTTGTAAAAAGGTATTTTTTGATGAGAGGTACCATGTGAGAGAGTGTTCAGTAGAGCCTCTCCATAGCTAGTGAGCATGAACAAGTGTATCTGTGGGTGTTTGTGTGTGTGTAGGTGTAGAGTCAGCTATATTTCCACTCATCCACTCTTCTCTCTGTCAGATGATAGCTTGGTTGGCACTACAGATACTGGTGGTGTTGAGGAGGTGCTTGGCTTTTCATCCCCCCAAGCTTTCACACTCTGCCTGCAGCACCTGGCCACGTTGTTGACGTGCTTTTAAAACCCTATCCACTTGTGTCTCGATCACCAAAAATAACTGCACCCCTCTGAAGAACTCCAGACTCTCTTGCTTCTTTTGGTGTTTCTCCATTGCTGTTTCTCCCAAAGTGCAAATGCACCTAAGAAACATCTATTGCATTTACTATTTTATATTAAATGTTAAAAATATAAAACATACATATTAATAAATGATCAAAGATAATATAATGTCATTGAGCAGTGTTCCACAAGGACGGATATAACAGTCCAGCAGCAAAGGTCATTTCTTGTCACTGTTTCTATCACTCCGCTTGTGTGTGTTTGTGTGTTCCAGAAAAACTGGCAGTCTGTGCATTAGTGGTGGGGATTTTTTATAGCGACTCTTTCTGCAGGATACATAAATATGCCAGTAGGTGGCGAAAAGTAACTGTCTTTATGAGTGAGTCACTGATTTGTTCATTCATTCAACCAATTTGTTCAAATCCACTGATTCATTCAGGAATGAAACAAGTGACTGTCTTTATGAATGAATCATTGAATCAGTCACTCACCCGATTTGTTAAAAAACACAGATTCATTTAATAATGCCACTACTGTATGTTGCTTAGAGATGCGAACAGTGGATTCTGTGGCTCTGTTTGGAACTTTTTGCATTGGTGGAGCAAAAACAGACAAAGTAACTGGCAATACTGTGTCTAAAATCTAGGTTGCTCTATATCAGGGCTAATATAATACCTAAAACCATAAAAAACGGTTACTTGAAAAATAAGGTCAAAATAATTTAAATAAAGTCAAAAAGATTTAAATAAATCAAAATATAAAAATATATTAGTTTATTATTAGTTTTGTTCTAAAATATAACTGATTTTAGTGTAACTAGGCAATATTTCTCATTTTCATTTAATTTAACTTGATGTACTAAAATAACTGAAACTAAAACTGAAGTAATGTTTTTTTTAAACTACAGATATACTTTAAAAAGTATGTAATTCTGCTAATTTCACAGTGGCTGTTGCTAATGTACAGTTTGTGTGAACATTTAGAGAGGAAAAACACCATTCCTTCTCCAATAACCAATAAAATGTCAGAGTCTTATGGATCCTAAAATGTTCTCCGTTACTCTATTTTTACTGAGAGTCTAACATACACAGAGAGGCCCCATAAATGTTTTTACCCTTGGAAAATAATCCAGATTCTCTTGAAATGTGTACTTAACCTGTCTCTGAACCTAAGAGTGGACACAGCTATTGATTCCTTAGACAACATGGAGAAAAACTCAGTAAAGTATATGGCTGCCAAGTTTTTTTCAAGAGAGCTCTCATGCCCCTATGGCTTACCCCCGGAGCTTTTCAAATAGCTGTGATAGGCAGCTGTGTCCCAAACAGGCTTATGAACATATAACACCCTCTCCACACACACACACACACACACACACACACACACACACATACACACATACACGGCTGTGCTCAAAACAGGCTTATATATACACACACACACACACACACACACACTGTGACAGCCAGCTGAGTTCTCAACAGGCTTATGTGCCACAGGTTCCTGTGTGGAATCCCTTTCTTCTTTATGGTGAGATTATAGTGAATCATCAGTACAGATGCATATTGGATTGAGAGGAGAATCCCTAAAGAGAAGCTTTTCTTTGGCCATCATCTCTGGCAGCTCCCAAATCAAAGTGTTGGATTAAGGCTCACAGATCCACAAGCACCGAGTCTTTTTATATGGATATATGTCATCCATTACCTGCACATTAGCATCTAATATACGCTGTTTCTGCGAGCGGCGCGTGAGTCAGCACGGTTACGCCACGGCTCCTGTACTGAAGATATTACTTTTACTGGAACAGAATGAGAATTTCTAAGTGCTCATTGGCTCGATTTCTCTCCCTCATTCTCACACACATACTCCACATACAACAGGCCAGGGCCAACTGCCAAAGCCTCCATCTTTCTTACTCTTGTTTTCATTTGGCAACAGTGCTCATGTCTGCGTTTGTCTCTTTTGATAAGGCTTTTCATCCTGTTTGCATTGATTACAGCCTGACAAGTCGCTCTGTTACACCATGGCCCATTCAGAATAGCTCTGCACACTGAAGCTATTGTAAGAGGGAATGTCTCTTTTCATGCCCCAATCCCACAAATGAAAGCACGTCAATAATCCAGAGACAGAGGCGCCCCACAATACATGCACGCCATGCAGAGTCGGACCTAGTTTTCTGCTCCATTACCAGGGAAATCAAGCAAAGAAGAGAGAGCTAGGTAGCGGAAGGTTGCATGCATGAAAAAACAGGCAGGCAGAGGCTGAAAAAGAAGGATTTCTCACATACTGAGGATAATCCTGCCAGCTATCATTTGGAGCTGTATTAGCATAAAAATACAAAGCGTGTTTGTCAGAACAAAGGTGCGAATGTACAGGCACTTGGATTTGAAACTGTTGTGCCTTTCCGCTCCATAATTACAGCTAAATCAGTTCCATCCTCTAGCAATGGTTAAATAGCAGCGCATAAATCTGTGCTGAAACGAAACTCTTGCAGGTATATGCCACATGCTTGGTTTTATAGCCCAGGCAGTAATTTGAAAAGGGGGTGGAGTGCAGTCTGTCATCTTCAGCTGTTACTACACTCGTCAAAATAGACTTGACATGACCATGGTAACCCTTGTCTGTGGCTTGAAAACTCATTGACTCACACTTTTGTTGTATTGTACAGAATGTTTTTGTGAGAGGTCACTGAGCATGCAGGAAATCTCTATTATCTCTGCACACACCAATGGTACACAAGTAGCTTGCAGAGAGCTTACTGTTCATAGAAGTGTGTCTGCTATTAACCCAGTTTACCATTTTGAACATTTTTGTAATTCCAGGTGAAAGAGTCAATATTACATTTGTGCGCTGACAAAATGAAGTTCTCTTAAATGTTAGAGCAGTGCCATGTCAATAATGGCTCTAATTATGACTCCTTGCTCCATCCTCGGTTCCACTCCGGACATTTGTTCCAGCCAATAACCCTCCCAAATGGGATGGACAAAAGTTTAGTTTAATCGAACAATGGTTGGCTTTTTCCCAGATCTTTGTATTGAAATGACCCTGAAGTCCCTGAGTGCAAACATCTTAAACGTGTCCAATTAGTCCGTTTAAAAGTACATTGCACCTTCCCTGTTAAGGTATCCCGGATTATTGTTTTTTTAAATGATCAATAAATAAATAAGCACAGAGGATTATTAAGCATATCAGATTACGCCTCTATTTGGAGAAAACAAATAAAGCCAGAAACAGTTGGCTACGATGAACCAGCCTTTGAGTGGAATAAATGTTTTGTTTTGTGGTAATGCGACTTGCATACATAGAAAAAAAAATCAAACTGATATTTAGCCCCTACTAGCTTTTCCCTCTTTTGTTTTACGCAGGGCTCTTTTTACCACATGGTAGTGACAGATTGTTTGAGCTGGAAGGAAAAGCCATTCGAAGCTAATTAAGCAGCCATTCCAAGCACTATTCGCAGGCGGGAGGCTGAGAGGCACAGGCATTTGTCAGCGCTCTACCCCTCGTGGGCTTGATTGACAACTTAGGTCTCGAACTGACAACCCGTGTCGCTCTTAGCCAATCAGATACACGCCAGTGCTCTGATTGGTCAGCGCGCGCAGAACAAGGAGCTACGCCCCACGTGGGTCTGAGCAAAACATGATAGGTCGGGGTTTTTTTCGGGCGCAGACGTGGGCATGGAGGGTGTTGCTGAGCAGACAGCGTGAATCAAGTAATGAGGGCTGATTTCACAGATTATGCTGTTAATTTGAGTTATATTCAAAATCGGTAGCATAACTATACATTGGCAATGAGGGTGCTCTCTCGCTTCACTGTGCTAGACGTCCTTGGAAAGGGTAAAACGGGACATTTGATGGATGTTTTGGCTCAAATCAGTCGATCATCTGCTCACATATTATTTTACACCAGTGACGGATTCATAGTGTACTGAAAACATGGCATTGAAACATTTATGAAACGTCAAAGCAAGTATAACCAGATTCGATGCAACTTTCCTCTGCTTTTCGTTGAAACGGCAGCAGTCACGCTGATAAATCGGTGAATAGAAGCGAAACGGACAATTTCGCTTGTAATATGTATTTCTTAGGCTACAATCTATCTCTTGAGATTTCAGTTGGTGGCTAGACTTCGAACAATCGTCGCTCATGTAAGTTGTTTGTCTACGGGGAAAGCAACCTATTTAGAGCCAAAATGGCGAACATGAGGTCAGATTTTTATTGGCCAATCAGCACGCGCGGAACAGACTTGCCCCACGTGGGGATCCCGCGTTTGATTGGTCGGCGCGGTGAAGTCCTTTCCGAGCTTTGATTGGTCGCGTTCGCTTGTTCTCGCGGTAGTTGAGCCCGCGTGTCAGTGGGCAGTCTGTGTGTGGTACTGCGAGTGTTGGAGAAACTAGGCAAAGCGATTGCGAGCGGCTGGCACGTACGAGGCAAACTTTTCACAATCAGACATTTTTAAACAAACAAGCAAATAGGGATTGGGAGAAGTTACCAACAGCGGGAATACTGCGAATTGTTCAAGCGAGAGCCGAGTCTTAACTGAGGAAAACATTCTCGAAGCGGTTGTAGGCGCTGCTTTTCTAGAGTTGGGATTGATTCCCAACCAGCGCCTAATACTGATCGTATAAGGTCACGAGTGGAGGACTTCGACGTTTCCTCGGTGCAAGGAATTATTGCTGTATTTACATTCGCGGAACAGGATTTTATGGAGACTAAAGGTAACGCGAAAGATAACTTTCAAAAAAATCCACTTGTAATCTAACTTAGATTGTTTATTTAGCTAATTTAACACTCTTCGTGCTTTATTTTCTCCGTTCCTGTTTTGTAATTTAGCTCCTATTGCCGTATTTACTTCGTGGCTCGACATTGTGCTAAACGGAACAAGTGTATAATTTTTGACCCATTTATCGAAGAATTGCTCTAAGTTGATTGGGGTTCTGCTGCTTTATGTCTTGTCTAGCGTGTTATACATTGTTCTGTAATCTTGTCGGGTTACATTCAAGCAAACAGCAGTCAGGTAATCTTGTTATTGCGAGAAGACTCATAAGCAG
>JAUZSZ010000095.1:18005068-18015350 GCA_034780575.1 Labeobarbus marequensis | reverse complement strand
ATCACGGGCCGCAGGGTTTAGTTTGGTTTGGTCTGTGTGTTTTTTTGACTCTAAAAGCCGTGAATCCCATTGACTGCCATTATATGACTGACAGACTGCAACAGTTTGAGTTAAAAATCATTGTTTGTGTTCTTTTGAAGAAACAAAGTCACCTACATCTTGGATGCCTGGGGGTAAGCAGATAAACATTTTTGGGTGAACTATCCCTTTAAGGGATTTCGTCAATTAACAACTAAATTTGTCCACTACATTCTTAAAAACAATGGTTCCAAAAGGGAGTTTTTAGCAGCAATGCCATGGAAGAACCATTTTTAGAGAAAATGTCTTAACCTTTGTTTTTTTTTTTGTTTTTTTTAGTGTGAACATTTTAAAAATTTAAAGAGCCTTTGTCCACTATAAAGAATCTTTTGTCCGTTGGAGAGGTTCCATGGACATTAAAGATTCCTCATAGAAACAATGGAAAAAAGAACCTTTATTTTTAAGGGTGTAGTAATGTCCAACATGTGGGTATAAAATTATATTACAATGTTTTTTTTTATTTGTGTTGTTTGTTTTTTTCACACGACACGTCTCATATGTCATCTAAAGCTCTAACATTTGATAAAATTTAGTTAGTGTGAAAATTAGATATTAGACCCTACAAAAAACAGACATTAATAAATGTCTATTATAAATCAAAAGTAATAATTTGTGTTTTACAGATTAAATAGCACTTCTAGTGTAGAGGTGATTTTTCATATTAAAAGATTGAATTGTTCCCAAGATCGGTTTTGACAGTTTTAGATAGCCTAGTTTTAATGTGACTGTCATATAACAAAAAGAGATGTCAGTCCTCGGAATATATATAAGTGCTTACTGCTGAGAAAACAGCTGTGAATTCATAACCTGTTTTATGTAATTTGTTGTCAGACTGGTAAGTCCTCATTTCTTCCTCAACTTCCTACTCCGCTACCTTGACACGTTTACAGTCACAGACTTTAGGCTTTATATTTGCTAAAACGTAATCTCAATATGCCTGTGATTTATAGCGTGCTACAAAATGTATGTTCAGTTTAAAGTTTAACTGCTTCAAAACACATTGCACAAGAAGAGCTAATCATTCCAGTTTGGGTGACAGGTCAGTGATTCTTGATAAGAGTGAATGACTCCAAATCTCTAGATTTACAGACCTGATGTTCTTTTAATTGTACAGACTGATGGAGGAAGTGCCATTTCTCAGAAACCCTTACAATACGAACAAGATATTAACTGAAAGAAAATGGTCAATTTGTTGTCTCTTCTGGAGAGCGGAGTACTCAGTAAATGTTCAACCTCAGTTGAATTCTAAATGAAATGTGTGATAAAAAAAATGTGGCTCATCGAATCATTTCAAATCACAGTTGTTCAGAAAGTTTAATCTGGATCAGAATGATATGGATTTGGAAATCTTGTGTTTTGCCATCCGATGGTGACCCATCTTACTTTTGTGCTGGCTTTTCAAAGCAAAATTGGATTAGATCACCCAGCTCCAGATACACACTTTTTCAGATTTCCAAATCTGGATTACTAGTGCTCTACGGAGACCCTACAGGGACATGGTGATGGAAAAAATGTTTTGCATTCAAGTTTTGCATTTCATTTACACAAATGACTACTTCTGACTGGTCCATCTATGATTGTGCCAATGTAGTTTACAATCAGTGATTGAAAAAAAAAACTTTAAATGAAATATAATATTTTGTTTGACGTTGACAGCTGTATGGTGATATATTATGTTACAAATGTTGTATTTTTTGACCAGTGTTAAAGTTTTATTACATTTTTGTTCCTGAAATCCTCCCTTCCCCTGGGATCAGAATAATCTTGTTGTTGTCGTCTTTGTTTGTTTGTTTTTTTGATCAAAAGTATCCCAATCTTACAAACATTTTGAACAACACAAACTGAGGATTTAATCCAGATTACAACCAAGATTGGATTTTGTGATCTAATCCAAATTCAGAATTCTTTTTTTTTCTTCTTTTGAACAACCGTTTTTAAGATTTAATCCAATCCGATGGCCAAAATCCAATCAGATTACTTTTGAACAACTGGCTCCAGATTAAATTAACATTTAATGATGAAAGCTAATTAAAGTTAACGAAACTTTAATATTTTATATTATATTTGTAACTAAAGTTGCTAAAAGAATTATTGTGGCATTACTAGTATTTCCTGCAAAATATTTTTGAAAAACATTTTTAACCATTGCACATCTTAAATTTAAAGATACCTATTATGAGCATTTGGTTGTTTGGTAAATATGAATAAATTCATATTAACCCACCCTATATACATGCAAGTTGTTAGTAAAATGAGTCATTTTTTACATTGCAACATTAAATAAAAAAATCAGTGCTCTCTGGTCATGTATGATGAATTTCTCCAATTGTTAAGTCTGCTTAATCCCCGCCCCTTTCTTGCAATTGGCTGCAAGCACACATTTAGCCGATATGCCTCCATTCAATAAACAACGATGGGTAATCCATTTCACATGTACATCCCCGTATTGTGATTTTAATATTAAAGACAATTTTTAGATTGCATTTATGCTTTTGCAAGAATTCTTCAAAAGAATAGAATAATTAATGCAACCAGTAAGGAACTGGAATTAATCAGTTCAAGCAATCAAACAAGTTTTTAAATATATGTACAAATCCTTAGAGGTCAATAGAAAGATTTTGAGAGATTTTGAGAGATTTTCCAACCCTATTTCTATGCTACCATATTTTAATCACAAAATAGTCAAAAATACTTGAAGTACGTGTCATTCTGCAACTGGTGCCCCTGACCTGGCATCCCATGCACTTTTAAGCTTGTGACTCTTAAACTAGAGCGAGGCCCGTTAGAATGTAGTAAATGGTTATTGGAAACCTGCAGTGCCTGATCTCACTGCAAGGTGTGAGCAGCACATTTGACCCACTCCTCTTTAATGCATTCTGGGAGAGAAGGGCATTCTGACACGCCGGGCCTGCCGAGCTGTGACGTCAGCTGACGTTCTGATGACACCCAGAGGGTATTAACAGATGTGTCTTTGTCACAGTCACTGGCATGGTAATAGCTTAACAGCTGATTGGGTTGCAGGGCTAGTGTTACGGTCGCCCCGAGCACCTGTCTGTTTAATGAAAGGAGGGGAAGAGCTGAATGAGCTGCTTTTGGCTGCTCTCTTAGGTACTTATGAATTAATGCACTTCTCTCATTCAGGAGATGAACTCTACAGAAGGCCATCTTAGCTGATGTTATTCAATAATGTTCATTTCCCATCATGTCTATGTAGAATTTAGTAACAGATGCTTTTTAGTGTGATGGTTAAAGGTGGTTGTGTAAAAGGTTCCAAGTTTGATCTCTGGCACTGCAGTGTTTTCATTTAAAGGCCATTCACACTAAGACGGGAAAAAAACAAACAAACAAACAAAAAAAAAAAAATATATATATATAACAATAACTATATCTGTATCCACACCAGTGTACAATAACGTTACATTAATCTTAAGTATATATTGCAGTTTTGTTGTCTTTCACTTTAAATTTCTGATTCCGTTTGGCTGTCGACTTTTTTATGATTCCAATTATATAATTCCTCCTGTTTCGTTATCTTTATAGTTGTGTTGTTCACTTTTCTTATAGAATTACGGTAGAACAATTATTAAAACTTTATAGTTATAGAAGTATTATAATTGTTGTAAATATTTTAGAATATTCAAATATTATAAATGATAAAATATTATAAAGTATCATAGCTTTATATTTATATTATATTTAATTTTTATAATAATCTAAAGTATTTTTTTGAATTAAAAAGTACTATCTCTTTAAGAAGGTTTATAATGCACACAAGTTGAATATGTTTGTGGATCAACAACCTTTGTTGTTCCTGGAAGCATCCAAACATAGCCCTCCTAACTCTAACCTCAAAATGATTGGCTGATGGGAATGTTATTCCAGAAACAAAAAAGGATGCTAATCTAGGAAAATGTTCTATTTGTGTACATCATGTTAAGTGTTCTTAACCTCAGACTGCTCCAGGTGGGCTAATCCTGTAATTAACTTATTTTTTTCTGTTAGCGTGTTCCCTTGACAATGGACACAAGCCTCTTATGATTCCCTCTTTATAAGAGTGTTTTGTGTTCATGTGGTTTCATGAGCTGTTGTCAAAATTGCTGTCTCGTTTAAAATTGCATTGCTCATTATTCCATGTGAAGTGATTAACTGAAGCAGGCTGGAGGAGGAATTCAAAGCACACTCATCTCGTACCTGATTCCGGACAAGCAGCTTTTTACCACAGTCATCTGTTTTCTCCCATAATTAGATGTGGTGAAATGTTTACACCATTCTTAAAGCAAAATGATGGTAATTACAAACTAGTTTTTCCTCACCGAGTGAATCATGAGATGTCATCCAAGTGTGGCTGTTCTTTGGTTTTCAAAGCAAACATGCACTACAGATATGTAGTTTGCTATATCCATGTGCTTTAGTTTGTTTTTCATGTATATTGGTATTTTCAGAAAAAAAGGCTCTGAGCAAAATAATATTCAGAATGTTTTTTTTTTGTTTGTTTGTTTGTTTGTTTTAATTTTTTTTAAACAGGTGGTCGTTTTAATAATTGTGCTGATTGAACACTTTGATTTTAAGTAATCACCCACTGATAATAAGAGGACAGGCAGTGGACTTGTGTGTGTGTGTGTGTGTGTGTGTGTGTGTGTGTGTGTGTGTGTGTTTATGTGTGTAACAGCAATTATTATAATTTATACACTATTATGTGTCAGTTTTACTCTGCAGAATAAAGCTCTTTTGGCTCAGACTATGAGTTGGCTCAGAGTATGCATAACAATTCAGTGCAATGAAAGAGTAAAAGAAAAAGAGACGTGAGAGTGACTGAGAATGTTAAAATGTGGTTAGGCGCTGAGGTTTAGGGATTCCTGCCAGGAGCTGTCAGAAAGAAAAAAAAAACACCCAGCAGAATAAGAAAAAAAAAAATCCCAGTCTTAAAGTCAGGAAAGAGGAAAGCTCTATATTTATGTTCTCTTGTCTATATCCCAGGGTGTGTTGTTGTTGCTTGGTTTTAGATAATGGATCCAAACTTTGCTTAGTGAGGGCATTTCTGCAGCTTCAGGAAGCCCCCTAGCAGCATTTGCAGAAATATTCTAACCGCTGCAGTTACCGCACACTGCTCGTGTCTGGGTTAATGTTTTGCTTGTTTATTGTATTGTCATGAAAATGCAAATAGTGTCCACAGGCATGTAGTGTGAAGAGATTCTTGGAAATGGAAATATCCCCATTTAAACACCTACTGTGGACATGATGCTTTTTAAGCAAATAAGTAACTCGTTCTTGAAAACCAGTTTCTGTCTAAATAAAATGTAATACATAAAAATCTCCAAATGGTTGAACCAGTTACTCTACCCTTCAAAAGTCTGGGGTTGGTCAAGGCTGCATTTATTTGATCAAGATATAGTAATAATGCAGAACAATATTACAAATTAAAATAGCTGTTTAAATTTTAAAATTAAAAACTGTTTAACATTCTTCCAAAATAAACAAACTCCTCAGTTTCACCTCATGTAAACACAGCTGTAAGTTTTAGGGTTTGCTGTTTTTGACTGCTGCTACCCATTTCCTGATTGGTTAAAAAAGCACAGACCACTCTTATGACTATTCAACAATGGGTGTCAATGCTACTGCCAAGGCCTCCCTTTTGCATATCTTGGCACCCTTTTATGCCTGCAGAGTCACCAGATTTAGCTCAACATTCATTGAGATGCTCATACAGGTACAGATAAACAGTCACAGCCAATGAAAAAATAGATAATAAAGCAAAATGCACTGTAGTGATTAATCACCACACATTTTATTATTGTGTCGTGCAGGCAGATTTACTCATTGTTTGTATACATTGTGTATACAATAGACAACCTAATCATTGTGAACAGTTTTTATATAAACTGGCTGGAAGTATTGGATGCTAACATTTGGTTGAGAACTGTGACGACTTATTGCTAGCTGAGTTTGTTAATAAGCTAGTGGTATGTGGCTTACTGCCACTCTGCTTGTGGTGGGACAGATTGGGCAGGCCACGGTGAGGTATGATTGCTGAGGAGACCAAGCGTCACCTGGCAGATGGGCCAACTGTGTGTGTGTGTGTGTGTGTGTGTGTGTGTGTGTAATGATAGCTCTCTGCTCTTCAGAAACACAGCATTATATCTCTCCTTGACAGAAATGATTTAGATAGTTTAATAAGCCAATAGTGAGAGATAACTAGCTGAGTCTGTTGCTCTTAACAAACTAAAAATATCAAAAATTCAATTGAAGCTAAAATAAAAAATGCTGTATAAAAAATAAGTTAATAAACTAAAGCTAATTAGAAATATATAAAAAGCTAATAAAACTTAAAAAAGAAAAGCAAAATGACCAAAACCTAAATTAAATAATAATTCAAAACATTAATAATTACTATATTCATTTTTTGTTCCAGCATAGTACGGTCACCATTGATTTAAGCAGCTCTGCATTCAACATGCACTATTGGGCTTCAGTAATGCTTTATGAGTGCCACCTACTCAGCTAGTGTCCCTGGTGCCAGTATGCAGACAGAGGAGGGATATTATAGCTGGGCCTCAGCTAGTGGCCTACAAAGAGACATGAAAGACATGTGGGATATGAAAGACAACTGCTGTGAACATCACTTCATTTCCCTCTCATGCCCAAACGTTTCCTGCCCTCTCCTCTCAGTCTGGTCAGCCTGTTTCTACATTGTGCACATCACTTTCGTTGAGAAGTTTTATATCTATATATTTGTAATCAGAGTGAGAGACAGGTGAAAGTAAACAGAGAGAGGAAAAGAACAAAATACTCATTAGTACATGTGTGTATGTAGGACACTGTGAGATAGAGCCAACAGTAGAATAAGAAGTTGAAATGAAAAATAGAAAGACGCTGTGTGTGGATGAAACAAAACATAAAAAATAACTTTAATTGCTCATTTTTTGCCTAAATTTCTATTTAATAGAGTGTACAATATGACTTGTTCTTCACTTTCCTTCTGCTACAAAAGCATCTAGTGACCAGCTATAGCAAATTGTCATGTCATTGACCTACAAAACACAACATCAATTTCCAGTGTTGTCAGTAATGGAATTATTAATAGGAATGGTCAGAATTTATGGTTTACTGAGTGAAATGTATTTTTGGGTGTTAAGTTTTCTTCTGTTGTTCGGAGTAATCTGTCCTGTGTTAGCTTCTGCTAGACATGTAAATCACACCAAACACTATAAATCATTTTTTGTCAACTTGACAAAATAAATTGGTAACACTTTAGTATAGGGACCAATTATCACTATTTACTAGTTGCTTAGCATGCCTATTATTAATATATTGGCTGTCTATTACTTATAAAGCATCTGCATGACCATATTCTACATCCATTATTGAGGCAAAAGTTGTGGTTAATAGTTTGTTAATAGCGGTAATTGGATATTAAAATAAAGTGTGACCATTAATTCTGATAAGAGCTCTCTGTTATGTATGATTTTAAATGTATTTTGTCACTGTCCTAATTCTGGCTGTAAAACAGGTGTGCTTGATTTCTGAAACCAACAATCTAAAATGAATACAGACATGTATTCATCATCCACACTGCCTACACACATGCACCCCCTGCTGCCATAAATACCATTCTTTGAATGGCAGGTAATGAAAAGTGTTGGCTGGCTAATCCGTGACGGAAGGCAGTTTCATGCTAGCAGTGATGAGGGTCCGTGTCTTTTCTTGCTCCCCAGTCTTGTTGACAGCCATGCCTCTCGCTCTGTCTGATGAAGGAGAGAGAGAAATGTCCCTGATTACACGCAGAGGCCTGTAACATATGCCGGTAAAGCTGATAAGACATGTCAGCGGCCTGGTGTGTCATTAGTGAGCATTGTTGTGATGGATGACAAGCAGACCGTGGAAGTGATTTGAAGACAGGACAAGCGGTAATGATAGAGAAACGTGGGTTGGAGTTTGCTGCTGCGGCGTCTTTGCTTAAGTTTGTTCCTCAACATTACATTTTGGTGAAAACGTGTACTGTTTGTGTCAGACGTGGTTCATTCCTTTTGATAGGCTGAGCACAAATGATTTCGCTGAAAACATTTTAGAAAATGCTTATAAATTCTAATATTTTACAACATTGTTTTTACTACGTTTGATCAAAGAAATGCAGCATTAATGAGCAGATGAAACTTTTAAAATACATTTAAAAATCTCACGACCGCAAACTTTTGAACAGTATGTATCTGCTATAAAAAAAAAATTAAAAAAACTCAAGTAGCCAATCAAAGACAAAGTTGTGCACTTATTTTGTCCTTCGTTATAAACAGCTGTTGTACCGTGAACTTCACTTTGATAAAGTGTCAGCACTGCTATTCTGAATTCAGTACTCACCTGTTGGAATATTTATAGCTTTAATAAGACAGGCAGATGAATTTAAACACCATCAGTTTATTGAGGTTGAAGAGCCCTGTGTCACATCATGTGTATTCTGTACTAAATATCGTTACCATAATGGCATTTATGGCTTGTTTTAACCGTAGCAAGGTGTCACATTCTTATACGGCAGTTTTAAAGAGCATTCACTAAAATGGTGCAATAGTGATGTTATCGTCTTCTGGATTTTTTTGTTTTTTATCTTTTTGTTGAAGCCCATCACAGTCCTCATCTTTTCTCTGGGAATTTTGGAGTATATCTTGTGTATCATGCATGTTTTTCAGACTGTATTAAAGAACCGGCCCGAGTGTCTTGATGGAAGCTAGCTTGCATGTAGCTTGGCAGCCCTTCCAATGGAATAGGTAATACTGAGGGAGACTTGGCTCAAAAGAGTGAGAGCACATTAGCAATTCAAACACAGAAGAGGAGTCTGGAGAGCTATAAGACTGCAGGATGAAAGTGCTTACATTGTTTTTGCTGGGGATTTGACAGCCGATGGTCACTGCTTTATACAGCAGTGTGTTAAGTCATCCACACTGACAGGCATTTCATCCTCTTCTCTGTCAGTTCTTCCTCTAATGCATTAGCAGCTAAATAACACAGCCTGCCCTTTAACTATTCAAGATTCAAAGGATATGTGATCACAGAGCGCGGATGTTTGTGATAAACTACAATGACAATTTCATCAAAGTGTACAAAGCTGTGATGAGCAGAAGAAATGATACTGTAGTGATTTGTGAGTGTGTGTGTGTGTGTTTGGTTAAAGCTAACGGCAGGAAAGTGGAAGATTAGTTGGATTAATGTATAATTTTACAGCAACATTATTTAGGAATCTGATTAGGACTGTAATATGTTTAATGAAGTACGGAACATGTGCACTGCATGTAAATAAGTCTCTGTCTATCTACTACTCTTATTACGGTAGTTTGGCAGCTTACTGTAAATAACTAGCTCTCCATTCCAATCAGCAAGTGTCAGCACTACCCACACAGTTATTAATGAGAAATACACAAGCCGTTTCATACTCACACACTCAAAAACATTCACACTTACACTACAGAGACAGGCTGCAGATTTTACTCACACACACATACTGCTCCAGGGCTGGAGGAAACGGGTTTATGAACTTTTGTTTTTCAGTTGTCCAACGGGAAATGAAAAATGAGCCAAATGCTTTACATCTCTGTCTGTGAGGGGAGACAATACTCTGAATGATTGTAATGAAAAACGACTGAAAGATTAGCTTCAAACATTCCCTACAGCCAGAAAACAGAACAGCTCGTTTACTTTTTCAATGTATTATAATTTATTTAGAATTTCTTTTTTATTATTTTTAAGTATAAAAGTATAAAAATATACTATAGTTTATTTTTATTATTATTATTTAGCTTGATTAATATTACTGCAGAGGGCTTTATGTATATTATTCATGAGAATGTTGAAACTCTTTTTTTTATATTTTATATTTAACTGATTTATATTAAATATAGTATTTTTATTTATAATATTCAATTTAATTTGTATTTAATTATATAAATTTTATAAATTTGTATTCTTTGTATTTTTTACTTTTAAAAATTATGGTAACGCTTTACAATAGGTGTCACTTGTTAACATGAGTTAATGTATTAACTAATATTAACGAACAATGAACAATACGTTTATTACAATATTTATTAATCTTTGTTAATGTTAGTTAATGACAATACAGTCATTGTTTTTTCATGTTAGTTCACAGTGCATTAACTTCTGCTAACAAACACAACTTGTGATTTTAATAATGCATTAGTAAATGAAATGCTGAAATTAA
>JAUZSZ010000095.1:17893977-17905595 GCA_034780575.1 Labeobarbus marequensis | reverse complement strand
CTTAATCAAACTGAACTATGGGGTTTGAAGCAGTCCCATTATAATAAGTTGTGATAAGAGGTTGATAAAAAGACAAGTAAGGTAAGAGATCACGTCTTTGAAGAAAACTGAAGCCTGTGTTTTCTTATCAGAGGACACTAACTTGTTACGCTTATGTTAGAAAATGGGTTTAGACTGTTTTAATTCATTTCTTTGGAGTGCAAATGTGCAGCATGTGATAAAGCTGATCAGAGACAGTGAAACGTGACCGAGCCATTGAGAATTGTTCGCCTCATTTACAGGTCTAGGCAGATAGTTACCAGGTTTCAAGACACATTAGCAAAGTCAGGAACACTATATCCCAATTACGGCGGCACGATAAATCGAAATAAAAAGAAACTGTGATATGGCTGCAATTATCAATTTGAGAAGGCTGTGATTTAATTAAATAAATATATGCACCGTGTGTTTTAGAGTGAACATTTATATGCAAGCAGTTCATGTTTCAGTGTTTTTTCTTTGCATGGGTTCTGCAATTGGGCTGCTGGTAACGTAATTCTGGAAACACAACATGCACCAACCAACTTCCCAAACTTGTACTAAGAACTATTTAAAAACCAGCTGTTGTCAACGAAAGAGAACTATAAACGATCCCTGTGGTTTTCAGATAAAATAAAATCTTGATGGTTTAATGTTTAAAAAAAACAACAAAATAAGACAACAAAACTACTAGTACTGTCATTTTACAGTTGAGTTGTGAAATAAAATTATTATTTTTTTTTTCTTAAATACTTGATTGTTTTATTTTATAGTAAAACAGGGTTGGTGCTACAACAGTAAATTAAATTTGTCAACCCGATGGACTATCATCTCTTTTGCGGTTATGCTCATGTGACATTTCTGTGCTGAGCCGTCATAAAAGCTTGTAAATTTATTTACGTTTTGAAGTGCTGTGGTTTAAAAAACAAGTGATTTTAAATAGTTCATGAGCAATTAGCAGCAAAAATGTTGGTATATAAAGCATTGTCATTTTGACATTTCGTCAAAATTTTTGTCATTTTAAACAGCGATCACAATTTTAGTTTCATCTGTTTTTAACTGAAGACTTTACCTACTCTTGTTCCCCATTCACCCTTCGGCACTCGAGCGGTGACTCCAGAGAGGAGATGAAGATCTCTACTTGAGGAAGAACAGCACAAAATAGCTATTTGTTTCTTTCTGGAGACAGCAAAGCTGGCACAACCTACAACGTAAAAAAAAATAGTTCTACAAATCTCACCTTATACTGGACTGGACTCTTTTCTGCAAGTGAGGCTATCAGATGGACAGTTTGCCAATTCCACACACCTCAAATATGATGACTCCGCTCTGTCCTTTGAACACCTGATCCCTGAAACTATAACCGACTCATGTAGCCATTTCAGATAGCACTTAGCTAATGTAAAGCTCATACCGCAGCCAATTTGTTACTGCTCCAGGTGTCTGCTGTGCACAAATGAGCATGCATACATAAAATTGGGTGCTAGTTGGTATTTTTGTGACAATCCGAAAGGTTGGAAAAAGAAATATACATAACGGTTCTTGATATAAAAGTCTTTCACTACAACATCAGACTTATTTCAACTAAATGGTTTCGCACTTTATGGACCCTTTCACATTTCCACATTGAAACATGGAAGTCAACAATAGCAGGCTAAATTTCATAATATGTACAAGGGAGATTATAGCAAATATTATTATTATTATTATTATTAATATTAAAGAAATCCACTATTACATTTCGTAGACTTTCCAAAAAAAAAAGGGGGAGGGCGGGGGGCTAAATTTTTAAACTGCTATATTTGCCATGTTAATTTTTGTGGAAATGCACCACCGACAGTCTCTGAAAAGCAATGTGTTGTATCTAAAACTACAACAAATCATTTTGGTCACTGAAATAAAGCTAAAATAAAATAAATGATAAATATATAAAAAAAATAAAAATATATAGATTAAAAATTTAAACAAATTAAAATGTTTTGCCCTGGAAACTTATAAGTTTAATTTAAATAAATAAAAAAACTAAAAAAAAAATTAAAAAAAAAAAAAAAAAAAAAAAAAAAAGCTAAACAGAAATATATTTAAAAAAACAAGAGAGCACATAACAAAAATACTAATACTACAAATAAAATGAAAACTGAAATAATACAAATAAAGGTTAATTCAAAATATTAATAAATAGTATAATATTATAGAAATAACAATAAAATATGACCTACACTGAGCAGTTTCAGTTTCCCAGATGAGCAAACTAATATACAGTGAATGATAGCAAATATTAGGAAATATCTGACCACAATTGACCAGAATCATAATCAAGTATTGTATTCCACAGAGCTGTGTAATATATAGGCTAAAGTAAGTATATTATTTAACAAGTCACTCTGTCAACTGTATAATGTAATGTATCATGTGATGTCCCTTCATGACCGATGCATGTCTTCTCATATAATTTATATTTTATAATTTCTATAATTATATTCCTTGCTTTTTTTTTTTAATTAGCAAAATATTACCAAGTATACCTTTAGGAAACATTAGCACTGTGCC
Source organism: Labeobarbus marequensis (assembly GCA_034780575.1). Lineage (NCBI taxonomy): Eukaryota > Metazoa > Chordata > Actinopteri > Cypriniformes > Cyprinidae > Labeobarbus > Labeobarbus marequensis. The sequence goes on along the minus strand of JAUZSZ010000095.1, from coordinate 17,903,027 downwards.
AAGGACCACTTCAGCTTATAAAAGCTACAATAACATATCTGAACAGTCCATTACTGCGGTCATCTCAAAGAAAAACAGACAGTCAAAGAAAAAATACCTATCGATGCATCTATAGTATCTTGTAAACAAAACCATATGTGCCCAAAGGAGGCAATCCTGCAAAGATGCATTCTCAGTGAGAGTCCAATCACTGACAGTACAGCACACGCCACGTTCACGCAAGACAAACACTGGCAGAGCGTGAACAGAAAGAAGAGGTTTCTGTTGTTTTATCAGTGGTACAGAGCTGTCATCACACACAAGCGAGCTGTAACTGTTTATTCCTCACTAGCACTGATTAGCAAAGGTACGGGAACTTCTTTATATTCCGCGACAGTCGCAAGGGCATGCTGTCAAAGGGACGAGAACAGTGATGTTGCTATGGGAACTAGAGTTTAGCGTTTATTGATTTTTAAGCAATTAAGAGTTAAACGAACTAAACTGAGTGAGACTAGCTGCTAGCAGTCCTGATGCTCAACTCAAAGGCACTGCACTGTCGACATGTTAGATGAGCAAAAAGACTCATACTCGCCAGGACGCAAAGAAGCAGTATTTACTCACCTTTGCGACATTCACGCACGCTGTTCCTCAGGCCCTTCAAAAGTTAAAAGGCAACGTAAACAGCCTTGATATCTCAGCATGGACTTCGCTTGAGAGAGACGGTGGCTCCACCGGCAGTCAAGCACCCACACTCAGCCCGCTACAGCGCTGCAGCGAGAGAACATATGCCACAAATATCGCGATATCACAACGTTCCTAACGGCGCTGGACTGACCAATCATACTCAAGACACGTCGTCCAATAAGGAAGCGGACGGCGAGACATCCCGACATTATTGGTCAGTTCACTAAGATTGACATCCTGGAGAGCAATTTATAGAGCTCAATCATGCAGTTTGTTTACAGGATTGAGGAGACACTGAGCGAGCTGGAGTGTGTGAATTGTTAAAGAGTTTTGCCAAACCAAACAGGAAAGCCGATGTGTACACGTTTCAGAAAATCTGCAGACGTTACAGTCATGTATACCAAACCAGAATGCATTGCTTTGACTGAAAAATAAGAGGTTGTGCTCCTAGTAAAACCTGATATATGAATACTAGTCTCATGAATCTTTCTTAGAGACCCAAAATGAGCAAAAAATAAAAATACACAGTTTGGTAAAATGAATCTCTGATGGCTTGTTATTTAACTACATATAAAACGCATGGGCCTATAAGTATCAGTTTATACTGTGTATCTCCCAATAATATGTCTAGTAAGATGATACCCATGAAAAATCTATGGTTTTATTATTAAAGCTCTGTAGTTTAAACTGGGGGCTAAACATATAATGCAATGCAATACAATGCTGAATAGAGATGTACAAATAAACATTCCTTTAAAAGCCTTGTGTATATGATATATTTTACCATGTAGGCTATTTTTAAAAAAAACATGTATGGGTAATCAATAAGTTGCTTCAGTCCAGTAAATGTGTGTTTAAATATTACTAACAATATAAAAGTTATTCTTATATTTACTTTTTAAAAATCATTAAGGATTTCACCGCAAACAGACACATGCAAGCTACCCCAACCTAAAGGATATGGACAACCTAAAAGTATGAACTATCAATCAAAAGACAGAAAGCAGTAGATTGGGGCAGTCGTGGCCTAATGGTTAGAGAGTTGGGCTTGTGAATGAACAGCACTCTCACCACCTTCAATATCATGACTGAGGTGCCCTTGAGCAAGGCACCAAACCCCAAATTGCTCCGCGGGCGCTGGAACAATGGCTGCCCACTGCTCCGGGTGTATGTTCACTACTGTGTGCATGCACTTGGATGGGTTAAATGCAGAGGACAAATTTCGAGTATGGGTCACCATACTTGACAATACGTCGCATAAAAAAAAAATGGCAATAGGATCAAGTGCAGGTTTATGGGTACATCTCACCAAAACATGTCCAAGTTATGTTTCTAGTGAAGCCTGTTTAGGACGATTATGCCATTATTTTCATGACAATTCTCTTCTCATTCAACACTCATTGTAATTCCCATTTCCCCCTGTGGTGATTCTTATTAAATTCTTGTTATATATTTATAAAGGTACAAGATGGAGTTCAAGGTATGGCAAGAACCTGGTTTTGAATAAGGCTTTTTATGTACTATAATAATAATACATACTGTAATAATAGTATTTGTTCATTTCTAGCTAAAAAATAAACAAGACATCTTTTAAAATGTACCTTTAATTGTCACAAAAACAACATCATAAATGTACAATTTTTAAACCCTCTTTTTTGTCTGGTGATTTATGACGTGTTGTTGACTGGTTTTAACCTGAAAATTAGCTGAAAGCAGTCCACATATATATGTAGATTTTAAAAGCTCTACATATATTGTTTCATTTTTAATTTTCTCATTTTAATGAACTTTTAGGGAATGGCAAGTAGCAATCGGTTCTTTTTGGATGGTCTGGTGTGGCCAGTTGTTTAAGATCATGGCTGGTATCTTGCCACCATAATATCTTTGAGCAAGACCTAACATCAGATTGAAAGCCCTGGGTGTTTGTCTACATGTATTGAAAGTTGCATTAAATAAAATCATCTGGTAAAGTAGTGGTTTTCAACTGGTTTTGCTTCAGTAACCAGATTTTACATTGCAGATAAAATGGTAATTCAGTGTACCAAAATTAAAATTTACAACTGACACGTTCAAGGCCCAGAAAGGTAATAAGGACATGTTAAAATGTGATGCAATCTGAGAAAACCCGTCGGATATCACGCTGGGACATTTACAGGGAATTCAAAAAAATAGGTAGAATGTAATTTTTTTTTGTCAAAATTGGGATTTCATTAAATTATTATTCTGTAAAATCTTGTCTATCGTCTCTGAAAATATCTTGGTAAAATTAATTTGTTTAGTGCAGAAAAACAGCTAAAAATATCAAGCAGTGTCTTTCTCTAGTTTGATAACAAGCGCTGCGGAAATGCTTTCCCTCAACACTACAAAGACAGTTCACCTATCAAAATAAACAATGTAACGTATATAATAAAGGTGGATCAATGCACATTTTCTGCTAGTCCTGTGTGAACTACGGCCTGCAAACTTCAAGGTAATGTTAGCTAATCTGCTTGTGTAATGAAACAGTATAGTGCTATTGACCGAGCTCTCATACTTAAAGGGACCAGCCCCACTTTCATATTAACGCTATGCATAACTTTCATAGTTCAAACAGTGACAGCATGAAATAAAACTACAAGTTTAGAACACAAAACTACAAGTCACAGTTCTGAACTGTGTCTGGTTATGTATCCAGAGTAGTAGAACAGGAGAAGAATTGGAGATAGCCTGCATGCTGTAATCTGTGATGTTTTATGGACAGATATACACTTAAAGGGATAGTTCACCCAAAAATGAAAATTCTGTCATTAATTACTTACGCTTATGTTGTTCCAAACCCGTAAGACCTCCGTTCATCTTCGGAACACAAATGAAGATATTTTTTAATGAAATCTGAGAGTACTTTTTGTGTGCAAAAGAAATAAAAAAATAACGATTTTATTCAAATTCGTCTCCTCCATAGAGCCATTTTGGAGAATATCCGCTGGACGGAAACTGCATACGCTCTTCTGTGTTAGTCGCACACTGGATGCGCTGTTTTCTTTAAAATCAAAGCGTAAATATACGTAGAAGACGTATCCACGTGGTGAGGCTGACACAGAGGAGCGTACAAAGCTTCTGTCCAGCGGATATTCTCGAAAATGGCGCTACTCTGACGTAGAGGAGACAAATTGTTGAATAAAGTCGTGATTTTTGTTTTCTTTACAAAAAGTATTCTCGTCGCTTCGTAAAATTACGGTTGAACTCCTGATATCACATGGATTATTATATCTCCTTGCCACGTTTCTGGTCCTTGATCGTGTAAGGACCCTTGCTGTCTATGAAGGGTCTGATAGCTCTCAGATTACATCAAAAATATCTTAATTTGTGTTCTGAAGATGAACGGAGGTCTCACATTTTGAAACAACATGAGGGTGAGTAATTAATGACAGACTTTTTGGGTGAACTAACCCTTTAATGTTCAAATGTTTGCAGGTGTTGTTTGTTCCTTGTATTTTGTATCTTTTAAAACATGTACAGTGATGAAATAAGACTTTTTAGTAAAATGACTTTTACTTGTGATACTTGACTGTTGCTTTTATTTTCATTGCCTCTATTTAAACCAGTTTTTCTCAAATTTCTGTTCCTGAAAATCAAGGTGATCAGCCAACTTCAGATAACCATAACTTTTGTTACTTTCAAGCTATGGACGAAATAAAGACAGTTTTGGAAATCCTCATATAAATCACCTATCATATCAAAACTATAGGTATCAAACCTATAATAGGTCAAATTTCACTATGTGGTGGGTTTTCCTAGATTGCATCACAAATAGTCCATGTCCTCCGTGTCAGTCTTCGATGCTTTTCCATGAGAGTACCATGATGCACGTGTGTGGTGCTGCTAATGCATGAGCTTGTAGTAGTAGGATGTTTGTATGTGTAGGTGCGCATGCGCGGGGGTGTGCGCGGAAGTTGGGAGTTCAGTAAAAGAGGCATGAATGAGCACGTCGTCTTGGGTCCGTTCTTTATGAATACTACAACATGGTGTCAGAATAGGACTTACCTCGCTTTCCAAGGAGGACGGTCATTTTCGTCAGTTATGTAAGAGGTTGTAAATGAGACCTTTAAAGGAAAAAACAGAAAAGGCGTCGGCAACGGGCAGCTGCGAAAGACGGATACAGAGTGTGAGACAAATTCAAACGAAATCAGCAACAAGGTATTTACCATGGATACTTTGTTCTCAATAAGTCCACCTGAACATTTCGACTTCAGCGATTTTGGCAGTTGGCCAAATTGGATTAGAAGATTCGAGAGATTCCGCATAGCAGCGGGGATCAGTGAAAGAAGTCAGGAATATCAAGTTAACTCGCTTATCTACACAATGGGAGATAAAGCTGATGATATCATGTGCACGTTGGCTTTGTCAGAAGCAGACAGGAAGGAATATGACAAAGTTAAAGAAGCGTTCGAGAAACACTTTGTTTGCAAGCACAATGTTATATATGAGAGGGCTAAATTCAACAAGAGATGCCAAGAACCGGGGGAGTCAGCAGAAATGTTCATTACTGCAGTTCATAAACTAGCAGAAAACTGCCAGTACGGAGTCCTTCAAGAGGAAATGATAAGAGATAGACTGGTAGTTGGAATTAGAGATCACAGACTGTCAGAGAGACTACAGTTGGATCCTGAACTCACACTCAGTAAAGCCATCACAAAAATAAGACAAAGTGAAGAAATAAAAAAGCAGCAGACAGACTTACGACAAGCAAGTGGGGACTCAAATGAAGTAAACATGGACATGTTGAAATATAAAGTCAAGCCAAAACATGCACAAAAAGGGCCACAATGGCGACCAGACTCTACAAGATACCACGAAGCAAGTAAGGGATGCAGCAGATGTGGAAAGCCACAAACACACTCACTGAACAACTGTCCAGCGAGGGAGGCGGAGTGTAGAAGGTGCAAGAAAAAAGGACACTTCGCAGCAGTCTGCAAAACAAAGAAAAGAATGGATGAAATATATCAGTGTGATGAGACAGAGAGCATAGAGACTGTGTTCTTGGGAGTTGTAAAGTCAGAGAATTCAACTGAGGTCTGGCAAAAGCCTATCGTAATAAACGGTGAACAAATTCTTTTCAAGCTAGACACTGGAGCTGCAGTAACAGCCATCCCTGAGCGCTTGTACTCAAAGAGGAGCCATGGTGTTCTCAGCCCACCAATGAAAAAGCTGTGTGGACCGAGCAATAAGCCAATATGGGTGAGAGGGCAGTTCGAAGCATCACTTAATCATCAAGGAAAAATTATAAAACACCCAGTGTTCGTGATTCCAAGACTAGTGACTCCTCTCCTTGGACTGCCTGCTATAAAAGAGCTGAATTTGCTGAACACTGTGGATGTAATTCAGATATCAGAGCCGAATTACAAAGAGCTCTTCCCAAAAGTCTTCACAGGTCTCGGGAAACTAGAAGGAGCTTACAAAATTAAACTGAAAGAGTCAATCACTCCATTTGCTCTATCAGTCCCCCGTCGAGTGCCCTTGCCCATGATGAACAATGTCAAAGAGGAGCTGAAAAGAATGGAAGACCTGGGGGTCATAGCTCCCATTGAAGAAGCAACAGAGTGGTGCTCAGGTATGGTTGTGGTACCAAAACCAAATGGCAAGATCAGAATCTGTGTTGATTTAACACATCTGAATAACAATGTCTGCAGAGAGAGACACATTCTTCCAGCAGTGGATGAAACACTGGCTAAACTGTCAGGTGCAACAGTTTTCTCTAAGCTAGATGCTACTGCTGGCTTCTGGCAGATTCCGTTGCATAAAGATTCAGTCCCACTCACTACCTTCATTACGCCTTATGGTAGATACTGTTTTCACCGCCTTCCATTTGGCATTTCATCCGCACCGGAACACTTTCAGAAACGTTTAACACAGATGCTCGACGGCTTGGAAGGGACGCTGTGCCATGCAGATGACATTCTGGTGTTCGGCTCTACTCGCAATGAACATGATGCGAGACTCGTCAAAGTACTTGACCGCCTACATCAGAAAGGTTTGACACTGAACGAGAAATGTCAATTTGCAGTTCCTCAAGTTAAGTTCTTAGGACATATCGTCAGTGCAGAGGGCATACGAGCTGACCCAGACAAAATTAAAGCTATAAAAGACATGCCAGAGCCTAAAAATACAGCTGATGTCAAGAGATTTCTTGGCATGGTGAATTACGTCGGGAAATTTTCACCCAAGATTGCAGAGTTGACTGGACCGATCAGAGACCTGCTTAAAGCTGACAATGACTGGGCTTGGGGGAGCCCACAACAACAAGCTTTCGAAAAAGTGAAACAAGAACTCAGTTCTTCAGCAGTATTAGCACAATACTGCCCAGAACGACAGACTAGAGTCTCAGCTGATGCTTCTTTCTTTGGACTAGGAGGAGTACTGTCTCAGCTCCAGCCTACAGGGGTATGGAGACCGGTCGCTTTCATCTCAAGGAGTATGACACCTGCAGAGAAAAGGTATGCACAAATTGAGAAGGAGGCACTAGCAATCACTTGGGCCTGTGAAAGATTCCAAACCTACCTTCTGGGACTGGATTTCGTGGTCAGGACTGATCACAAGCCACTAGTTAGTCTACTAAGCTCGAGACCGCTAGATGACCTGCCTCCACGCATACTGAGATTCCGTCTACGACTTCTACGGTTCTCCTACAAAATCATGCATGTTGCTGGAAAAAACTTGATCACTGCAGACACTCTTTCTAGAGCTCCACTCAAAGAACAACCGTCTGAAGCCGACCTAGAACGAGAGGAAGAGGTAAAAGTGTACACTGTGCATGTCATTCAACAATTGCCAGCAACACCTACCAAGCTTGCTCAAATAAAGAGGGCCCAGGAAGAGGATGAAGTGTGCAGGCAGCTAAGTTCTCTTGTGCGCACAGGGTGGGAAGGAAAAAAGAGTATACCACCACACCTAGCATCGTTTTGGCAACACAGATATGACCTGCTCATTGCAGAGGGCTTGCTGATGAAAGGAAAAAGGCTTGTGATACCTGCCAGTCTACGTGGGGAAGTCCTAGAGAAGGTACATCAGGGACATCAAGGGATCACTAAATGCTTGGCAAGAGCACAAATGTCAGTATGGTGGCCGGGTATAACTAAGCAGATCAAAGACAAAGTGAGTGGATGCGAAACTTGTGTCAAAAACAGCTACAGTCACCCAGAACCCCTGCTGACTACTCCTTTACCCTCACGACCATGGCAGAGAGTAGCAGCAGATCTTTTCCACTGGAACAAGGGTAATTATGTGCTGCTGATTGACTACTACTCACGTTATATAGAAGTTGCTTCTCTCACTTCAACGGCAACAAAACCTGTGATAGAGAAACTTAAAGCGATGTTTGCTCGTCACGGGGTCCCAGAGGTTTTAGTTACGGACAATGGACCACAGTTTGCAGCATTTGACTTTGCTGACTTCGCAAAGGATTATGATTTCCATCATGTGACCAGCAGCCCGCGCTATCCTCAAAGTAATGGAGAAGCAGAAAGAGCAGTCAGAACGGTTAAAGCACTATTGAGGAAAGGTGAAGATCCTCACAAAGCACTTATGGCTTACAGAGCTACACCATTAGCTTCAGGAGCTTCACCTGCTCAACTCCTGATGGGGCGGAACATCAGAACTTCTCTCCCAGTGAGTCCATCCACACTGAAACCAGTTTGGCCAAACCTCAGCACCTTCGAGAAAATAGACAAAGACTTGAAAGAAAAACAGGCTAAATGGTACAATAAACGCCATAGAGTACAAGTGAAACCGGCTCTACAGACAGGACAACCAGTCTGGATCAAGAACTGGTCAAATCCTGGGAGAGTCACGAATCCTGCTGATACCCCACGTTCCTACATTGTAGAAGGGCAGAACGGTAGTCTGAGAAGACATCGTTCCCATCTGAGAACAGTTCCTTCACAGTCAAGAGAGGTTCAGGACTGTGTTAGAAGCAGAGTGGGCCGGGTTATTAGGCCACCGTTAAGACTGAACCTGTAGAGCTGTGATAAGATGTGGTGTTGTTAATTCAGATGTCAGTTCCCTTTCTCCTGTTAAAATTTAGTAATAATGGCATGACATCTGGGATTTTTTTTTTCCCCACAGTGAGAGACTAATTTTCTTTAATTATTTTTGTTGAAAGCTGCACAGAAGGGGAGGGAATGGACTAAATGAGAGATTAACAGTGCAGTGCTATGTTTATGCTAAAGTTCATGATATCTGTGGGGGGGGAGTTCTTTAGCTAAAAGGGGGAGGTGTAGTAGTAGGATGTTTGTATGTGTAGGTGCGCATGCGCGGGTGTGTGCGCGGAAGTTGGGAGTTCAGTAAAAGAGGCATGAATGAGCACGTCGTCTTGGGTCCGTTCTTTATGAATACTACAACATGGTGTCAGA
>JAUZSZ010000095.1:17753497-17763808 GCA_034780575.1 Labeobarbus marequensis | reverse complement strand
CATACAGTAGCTAACCTATTGAAGAGGTAATCTAACTATAATATATTTTACATAGATACTTTACATAAACTTTAAACTTACACTTTAAACACGTAATGCAATGGTACATAAAGACAACAAATGTGTTGTCTCATTTGAAGAAATGAAGAAATCTATATATACCTGTATATAATATATATTTTAAATCATACTTATATTTTAAAATATATTAAATAATATTTTCTCTTTTTTGGTAATTTTTCTTTATGCTCGTTTTGTTTTAACTAATTAATTAAATTAATAACTAAATGTTTTGTTTTGTTTTGCTTTGCTTTGCTTTGTTTTGTTTTGAAAGGTCGGCTACCATTCCTTTGCAGCCCCTGGCCTATATAATCTTGAACTAGATATCACAAGATTAAGGTTTCAAATAAATATGTCCTTAGTACAGATTAATAATGTCACCTAATATTAAGATTAGTAAACACTACTTTGAGCTGTGAACAGGCCTCAATCATTAAGAATTGATATGCTGCTCTTAAGAAAATGCAACGTTTTACATGAGAGCTGGTCTTTAAGAGGCAGACAAATAACCCGAGGATCGTAAAATAGCTCTTTTGCAGAAAATGGACTTTTGTTTCCCATGATTAGTGTAGTTTTACTGTCACTCTCTGACCCCGATGCAAAGATACTGCCTTTACGTCTGACAGACTATTTAATAGTACCACCTAACTATAAACTAATTATGAAGTTCTAAATGACATTTAAGAGCCCATCCTGACCTGGCACAGGCACATAAATGCGAAGTCAAGCTAGTTTTCTATCTCCCTCGAGACCACTATCAGCATGAAAGAATTCTGCGTCTCTTACATAAACAGTTGAAAGTACACATCTTGCTGTGTTTAAGGATGCCTAGTCTTCCAGTGATCTGTGACTAGTTAAATGAATCCTCTATGGCTGCTTAGTGAAAGTGACGGCCTTTGCTTATAAAAGCTGCATGCTTCAGAGAGCCGTGAGAAGTACGTACTGCTCCCTACAGTGCTACTGCTACTGGGTCTGATTGATGTGTGTGTCCCTGATTGCTCTCTGCAGGAGCAGTATTACTTGTAAAGCATGCCAGCATTAATGGAGCGCTGTGTTTAGTCAGTCTGGGATGTAGGATACATATTTCAACACGCACGCAAACATATCTCAGCAGAGTCTCGCATACCTAACCGCCCTGCGCACTTCCATCGATACATTACCTCAGACGTCAACTTTCAACTTAAACCTGTTTAAACATTCCTTTGCCAGTAGATTCCACTCACCTGCCATTTCTCATTGATTCACTTCCTCTAACCTCCTTTAAACGTCACTGTTTTCAGAGGGAGCTTAAATCAACAGGCTTCTGGCTGTATTATTTACAGGGAAGTGGATCACACATCTGCTTGTGTGTTTCTTCTGATGTTTTTGTTAGATGAATATTGTACCATGTCAAAGGTAATGTTTATATGTTTTGATTCTGGATGTTTCTAGGTTACTGGTAGGAGCCCCACTGGAAACAAATGGACAGCATCAGACAGGAGATGTGTACAAATGTCCCTTAAGCAGAAGATCTGGAGGACCCAGCTGCACCAAACTCAATCTTGGTATGTTGAGTTCATTTTCACACTTTTATATTTTTTGTATTTTGAAAAAAAATTAATACTGGCTTTTAATTTATCCAGTATTTTGTCATGTCAGTATGATTAAAATAGCAGATACTTTTAATTAAATCAATTATTTCTACTGTATCTTAGAATTGCAAAATATTTATGCTTTTAGTTATTCATTAGTTATTTTTAGTTTGTGTTATAGACACACTATATTCAGTGCTATATTTTAATGACTTTAGAGTGTATTCACATTTTGACTGACACATTCTGATGAACACTGAAAGCTTAAATTCTTTTGTGCACATCATTTTGATGCTTTGAATTTTTTTCCAAAAAAATACATTGTTAGAGCGTTGTTAATACTGCATATTATTTTCACATTTTCTTCAATATTTCAATTAAAATTATTTTTTAAACATTATTATTTTTAATGCACACTTTCCTTCATTACTGTTGGCAAAATTAAACTCTTTGTTACAAATTTTCATCAGTAATTTCGTTGACTGGATTAACACTGTATGACTGAGGATTATAATTAATATATATAATTAGAATAAATACATTTGTAATTACACTTCAAAAGAAATTGTTATTATTTACTAGCAGCAAATAATTACTTTACAAAGCTGCCACAATATGGGTTAGAGTTGCGGTTTGGGTAAAGCTTTACCAGGCATGCCTTGTGAAAAGCAAAGGAGGGAAACACATTGATTCATTCAAAATCACTCCTGATCTGTAATGAAGTTTCTTCACTACAGAACACAACATCTATGTCAAGCATATGTGTTCTATATAATGTTAAGTGTGTCGATACAGCCTTTCTGCCAGTTTTAATGTGTGCATGTGTATAAATGCACACACATAACAGATGCACGCTGCAGATGAAATCAGGAATGTCTAGACAGGATTAACAAATATGTTTACAGTTAAAGGAAGTCTTTCTGCAAAGTACATATGCCACATGTGGACTGTGGTCGGATTTTATAGGACAGCCTTTTATTTGTCTCCAACATTTCTCTTAAGGAAGGATATCGTTGACAAATGTCTCTGAGCGAAAGGATAAAATGAGACTTGGAATGACCCTTTCGTCCAACCCTAAAGACAACAGCTTTGTGGTGAGTTTGGATGGCTGGTTAGATAGTTAATAATGCATATTCTTTGTCATATTAAAGTCATCTGGTGTTTAAATGGTCTACAACACTAATATTGTTAAGTGTTTAAACACCATCCATTCCCTGTACAACGTTATGGAATTATAATTTATGTAGAATGAGCCCATGATCTTTATGTAAATCATAAATGCATTTATTAATGGTGCGCTTAATAGCTTTTGTGATAATTCACAGGCTTGTGGTCCCCTTTGGTCGTACGAATGTGGCAGCTCATACTACAGCACTGGAATTTGCTCCAGAGTCAACGCCAGCTTTAAATTTTCCCGCACTATCGCTCCTGCTTTCCAAAGTAAGCACACGCACCTGCACCTTCGATTTAACTAGGACAGTTTTGCAGTGAAATTTTTTGTAGTATGTTTCCACTTTCTGTCTTAACCATGGACTTTATTTTTATACTGAATTTGGCCATGACAGTTTCTGGATGTGCCATAGGCAATATATTGTGAAATTAATCTTCTTTTTAAAAAGAAAATGATCTTGACTGCTCATAAAGTGCTGAGTTGTTAAATCTTTTTTTTTCCATTTTGAAGAAAGAGGCACAGACCTTGTTTTTAAATTAATTACTAAAATTTGATTTTGAACAGAACTACTACTGTTTAATGTGTTTTATGTGCCAAAGGCATCAAAATATCTAATTTCCTCTTACAGGGTGTGAGACATACATGGACATAGTGATAGTGCTGGACGGTTCAAATTCAATCTACCCCTGGAACGAAGTTCAAGACTTCCTTATCAACATCCTGCGGAAATTCTATGTTGGACCAGGACAGATTCAGGTGTTTTAGACTTTCTGAACAATGACAATGTGAAATATCAGATGTGTCTTTATATCAAATGTGTGGATCATGTGCTTGTCAGGTTGGAGTACTGCAGTATGGAGAAAAGGTGGTGTCTGAGTTTCAACTGAATGACTTCCGCTCTGTGGAGGATGTGGTCAAAGCAGCCCGTAAGATAGGCCAGCGAGGAGGAGAAGAGACCAACACTGCACTGGGAATCAGTATTGCCCGGTACTACTAAAATAATTGTGGTAGCACTTTATTTTACAGTCCTGTTACTCATGTACATACTATGTAGTAATTACAATAACTAGGTAATAACTTGGTACTAAACCTGAACCTATCCCTAAAGCTAACCCTATCCCATGTTAGTTACCTTATATTAGTACTTTCTTAGTTAGGTACATTGTAAGTACACTGTAACTACGTGTAAGTGCACATACTGTAAAATAAAGTGCAACCATAATTGTTTTCTATTTTAATATATTTTAAAATGTAGTTGAATTTTCAGCATCCATTACTCCAGTCGTCAGTATCACACAATCCTTTATAAATAATTCTAACATGCTGATTTGGTGTTTAAGGGACATTTTTTGTGACATTATAAATGTATTAACTGTCACTTTTGATCAATTTAATGGCTCCTTGCTGAATAAAAGTACTAATTTCTTTAAAAAAAAATTACTGACCCAAAACCTTTTGAATGCTAATGTACATTTTACATATTGACATCAACAGATCCCAAGAAGGACATTTACAGAGCATAAATTCTTATCTATGGATGTTCACAGCTCAGAGGCCTTTAAACAGGGTGGTAGACGAGGAGCAAAGAAGGTCATGATCGTCATCACAGATGGAGAATCACATGACAGCGCTGACTTGCAGCAGGTCATTGAGGACAGCGAGAAGGATGGCATCACCCGATATGCCATTGCTGTAAGTATTGTTTTCCTTTAGTTTTTTTTTGTTTTTGTTTGTTTTGCTGTGGCATTGATCAGATGCCCATTCTAATGCTGAAATTATGAGGCGACCCATTTTAAAATGGGCATTGGACCAACCATTGAGGTCACATTCAGCTTTTGCCACCAGTGAAAAAGGCCCAATGCTTTCATCCCTACTAATGGAGACTTATGTATTATAATGTGGTCTTGGGCATTCGAGAGAAATGCGTCATGTTCAGGCTGATTGATTCTTAGGGTCGTTCCTTACAACAGGTACTGGGCTACTACAACCGCAGAGGCATCAACCCTGAAGCTTTCCTCAAAGAGATCAAATACATCGCTAGTGACCCCGATGATAAGCATTTCTTTAATGTGACAGACGAAGCAGCTTTGAAGGACATCGTGGACGCTCTTGGAGAGAGGATCTTCAGTTTAGAGGGTTGGCGATTTTACCACTCCAGCACCACACACAGCATTGCGTCATATCTATCACACAGCCCAAAACCTCAGCCTGTAAAACATTTACATCTCTGCACAACACTACACTGTAAATCTCATTGGACCAAATCTTAAATTTTATACCACATCTCTTTGATATATGCCCTGTGCCAACTCACTCTTTAAAACCGCTGAAATCTGCACTGCTCTGTTGTAGGAAATGGCGGATTCTTTTGCTCTCCTGTGTGTTCATTTTGTCTCTGTTTGCAGGGACTAGCAAGAATGGGACAGCATTTGGACTCCAGATGTCTCAAGCTGGCTTCTCCACACACATAGTGGAGGTGAGTCTGGGAGTCCATCAGTCTGTAGGTACTCGGTCAACTCTATTCCTCACATTCACAGCTCTTTATTTCATCTCAGTTGAAAGAAAAAATCCAGACAGGTTGACCGAGCTCAGATTAACAGCTTGTGTGAACCAAAAGTCAGACGTTCAGTGAATGGTTAGGGTTACTTTCTTTGAGCTTAAACCTTATCTTTCCTTCTTCATCAGCGTTCTTCATTTCCTTTCTTCTCTTTCTGTAGGTCATCTCTATATGTCGTTGTCAGTAATATGATACACCAAAAATATTACACCTTTACAATGATGAGCAGATAAGATTCCTCCCCGATAATTCAAACAAGCCTCTTTCTGATTCTCATTCCAAAGAAATTAATATAAGGCCCAGGTTTTCTCAGGGAAGGGATTATTGTGAGAAGTATGGAGGAGCTGCACCTCAGGGGAGAAGGAAAATGTCTTCTTTTTTCTTTTCTGTCTGAACCCACAGCTGATATCAGAGCTGGCTTGTCCTCCAGCACAGCCTCGGCATCTGACACTCCCATACTGTACCTGCTGTTCTGACAGGCCGTCTGCCATGCTCCCTCCACAAAATCTGCCTAAACTGTACCTGGTGGGTCTGTATTCATCCAAGACCTGCTCCCAACTGTAGCGCTAATCATCTCTATCCAGGTTGCACAGTTTCCTGATGCAACCCCTCTGATTTTTCCACTCTGTCCCCTGAAGGCAAGCACAAACTGCTGTAAGAGTTATTAATATGTAGTCTTTTTTTGTGGAAGAAACAGATAGGAAAATTCCAGATGGCCATTGGGATGACTGGAAATCTAATTCATCAGGCCTCTGGATGCCTGGAACAGCATCTGCAACAAAAGCAACTTGAAGTGTTGAGAGGGATAAGTTGTTGGAAAGAATGTTTGCGCTCTAGGAGAAAATCATACCACTAAATCCAAATGGTACTCTCTAAAAGCAATTGTGTAGGTTTAAATATGGATTATATTTTACACATATTTCAGTTTTAACTTTATTTCATGCCCCTGAATTGTTTTATTAGCTGTATTTGTGAATTCTTATTTTAAATGATCTCTGAAGAACATTATTTATTGTGATATGCAGTAGCAATATAAAGTGATTGCCTAGACACAAAAATCAATGAATTCATCAATTTGATTGATTGACAATAAAAAATACTTTTGTTTGTGTAACTGTTGGTCTAACCATTTTTTTTAAATTTAAGTTAATTTATTGTAGATCACACTTGAAAAAGTCACATTTGGATTTAGAAGCACCTTTTTTAGGCTACTTGGAACAAAAAAAAAACAGACTGATACACCACGAGTTTCTAGATTGAGTGATTAATCTGTGAACAGGCTGAAGTAAGGCAATCAAGAATGATTTTCATTTTCAATTCAATTTGACATTTACCAGGTTCACTTTCATTAAATACCAATTCAGTTCACTCTGTCAAAAGACTCATACGCCATGTGATTATATACCTTTTCAGAGTAAACACATCACCTGTAGTGGGGAGTGTAGTGTAGCAGGAACAATCTTCTGAGGTTTAACTGGGTAAAAATTAGACTAACGGAAGAGAGAATGATTAAAAAAGCATAAATTAATCACTAAAGGTAAAGCAATTCAGTCCTGGTGGCATAAGGTTTAGAGGCAGTCCTGCTTTGTGACTCCATGCTGGCCTTTTAGCACATCTTCTGCATGCATATGGAGCTGGTTCTGTAGAAAAGAAAAGCGGTGGTGGATTTATGGCAGTGGTGATGAGGTGCAATGGGCACTAGGTGCTCAACATCACACGCAGCCAGCACTGCCCTTCTTCACAGTACTTGTGACTCCTTCCGCAGTAGAGCCAGAGCAGAGGTTGTTGAAAGGATGAGGTCACACAATACAGGCTTTCTGGAAGACTCTGGTGGTTTAATCCATGGTGCATTTTGTTCTCTGATTAAAAGCCAAAATGTCATGATTATCAGCTCTGTGTGTTTATGTTTGAGTCCTGAAGTATTGACTAAGCCAGAGCAGCATGTTCTCAGTGGCCTGAAAGTTCGGTAAGAATATTCCGTCTGGGCTGGAATGGCTCGGAACGTTGTTGTTTGTTTATATGTAAGCAACCGCCCGGGAATTTCATTTCTCTCTAAACATGAACCCATTCCACTTGCTCTCATTCCAACTACTGTCTACATAATTAACAGTGCGGGATGCCAAGAATTTTGTCCGTAAATTACAACAGAATAAACTCATCACTAAGGAAATAATTTGTTTATGAGGTTTCCATGGCAATTGACTGCAAAGCAGAGAAATTCTGAAGAAGCTGAATGAACACTGAGAAGATGAAATATGTGAATCACTGTATTATGAATTTACTGAGAGTTACTGAGAGCTGTTCAAACAACTGAAAAATGTGCAATGTTTCTTCAAAATGTTTTTTAAACAGTGCTTTTAATCTACAGTAATCCTCAAGATATTTTCGTTAATAACAATTAATTTTACTGCCTTCATACATTATGCTATGAAGGCATGATTGGCTTTTAAGATTTTAAGCTTTGATATTCAGTGACTGATTACATTATTCTTCAGCAACTGTTTCAAAATTCATTCTGTGCAATCTTACTAATATTTTTCTAGTATTTGACTGAAATAGTGGCATTGGGAGCAAAAAGAACATCAGTGCAAAATTGCCTACTACAGATAAAAAAATTAGTTGGAAGACGGAGAACTAGCAACTTAAAAAAAACAAAAAACAAATGCCTCCATTCATTCCTTTAAAGACCAAAAGTATGTAGTTTGATGGCAGACAGAAATGAAGAATATCATTAGTTTCCTGAATTTTATGTGATTGTGGATATATTCATATGCTCTGTCTGCAGGACGGTATTTTAGTGGGAGCAGTGGGAGCTTATGACTGGAATGGGGCTGTGCTGAAGGAGACTCGCCAGGGTAAAGTGGTCCCACCAAAGTCTTCTTATGAACAAGAGTTCCCAGAAGAACTGAAGAACCATGGGGCATACCTGGGTAAAGAATTCACACCTATACTTTGAACAGCGGCTGTCAGTGCTAATGAAAGAAATACCCCAGTGTGATCTGGCTACATCTAAATGATGTCTACCTTTTTAATGTTCTTCATTCTCCATTTTGTGCATAATGTCTTTTGGTCTAATTTCATCTCCACTCCTCTCTGTTCCCAAGCAAATGATTAATCTAGTATACTGTTTTTAAAAGTGACAGGTATGTATTACCATCTTTCTCATTTTGTGTTTGTAGGCTACACAGTGACATCAGTGGTATCAGCTCGCAGTGGCCAATTATATGTAGCAGGAGCTCCTCGGTTTAACCACACGGGCAAGGTCATCATCTTCACCCTGAAAAATACTGGAGAGCTCACTATATTACACTCACTCAAGGGACAGCAGGTAATGAACCTAAAAATACGCTTATGAACACTTGCACAGTGTTTGTATGCAGTGCTCCTCTGACTGATTCTTCAAGGCTTTTGTGTGTTTACAGATGTCCTGTTTAACTGTATTGAAGTACTCAACCTGTACAAACAGCAGTGATCAGTTGGTCATTGTGTTTTCAATTTGGTACATTTCTCCCTGGCTTTCATTTGCAATGAGTGGACTGTCTAGATTACAAGTTTATCCCACACAGCCCATGTGCTTCTCATTACAGTCCTAAAGCATGCAAATAAATTCACTCTCACAAATAAAACACAGAGATAATGAATATTTTTAAAGGAGATTAACATTTAACAGGTGATTAGCACCACAGTAAACAGCCTTAAATATAACCCTATTAACTGTGCATAATTTTTCATTTTACTTGATATTTATAAAGCATATACAGGTGCTTGTGATTCAAAGATGCACAGGAGAAAAGTGATAGTAGTGCATTTAGTTATGCCAAATCCATGTAAATTATTTCATTAATTTAGCCATAAATGAACCAACTGCTTTTATAAAGCTGTGAAGACTTGGAATTAGATATTATGGCATGTTTATTTTACCCTATATTTGCCATATTTCTGTGTCCTTATGTTATTCACTTAAAGTTGATAGACATTGTCAAACAGAATTATAAGCATATTAGTTTTACATAGAGTACAATGCAAGTAAATGTGTTTTCATGCATTTTTATGCTTACATCAGCATTTGCTCATCCAAGTGAGGTGTTTCACAGTCATTAAATGCATGTCCTTGTGCACCAGTAGTAATAATGTGGTCTTGATGGATGTGTTTGTGAAGATTGGGTCATACTATGGCAGTGAGATTGCTCCACTGGACCTGGATGATGATGGAGTGACTGATAACCTGCTGGTGGCTGCACCCATGTTCTTCAGTGGAGGCTGGGAAAAGGGCAAAGTCTACATCTACAGAGTCACGGAGCAGGTAAATTATCTTCAGCCTTTCGGCATATTCTTGTGAAAAACAAGTTAATTAGCTATTGACTAGCTATTATATTACCTCCTGTTTACTTCTCACCCAGAATACAACACTACAGATGTTGCATCTTGTCTTAAAGCCAAGGGATCCAAGCTCCAAAACTGTGCCTGTGCATTAATGCACTTCCTCATTAATGGTCTCACGTAAATACCGGCTTTTGCCACCTGCCATACTTCGCATCAGAGAGTAGTGGAGGGTGAACTCAGCAGGAAAATATTTCCCCCTTGAAATGTAATTATATGAAGCTCACAGAGAGAGAGCCGCTATAATAAATGGAAAAAGCTGGAGCGCATGCAAGAGCAATGCTGTGAATAGAGCAGATCTCCATCTTTATTCGTTTAGCTTGTATAAGCTATTTCCTTACGGCCTTTACCAGGAGACCACAATACCTCAGGTTGCAGCCAGACACTGGCCACATCGACAGTGCTGGTCATCTTTTACTAAAATAATTTATCATGGTTAATATCACTGCTCTTCAGAAAATGTATAGTATATACTGTCCGTTTATTATGCACACCATTCTTCTCTTCTCTTCTCTTCTCTTCTCTTCTCTTCTCTTCTCTTCTCTTCTCTTCTCTTCTCTTCTCTTCTCTTC
>JAUZSZ010000095.1:17712991-17724432 GCA_034780575.1 Labeobarbus marequensis | reverse complement strand
TCATAAGAATTTCTAGGGGTGCCAATAATTGTGTCCAACGTGTATTTGAGAAAAACATTTATTTCATAATGATATTTTCCCCCATTTTAAATTCTTATTATTCAATGAAAGGTTAGATTTTTGTGAATTTTAAAATAAAAGATCAAAAGGATTAACAATGCAGATTAATTTTCACAGCCTTCTTTGGTCATATTTACCAAGGGTGCTGATATTTCTGGCCATGACTGTATATTTTACTCTTTTGATTTTCCTCTTTATAATTTTTTGTGAAGAACTTTGTGTGATAAATGGTTTAAAACGTGAGATATAAATATGAATAACACTCTTACAACATGTGATACACAGACATTAATAAAATCCTGTCTATAAGCTAGTTTTGCCTTAAAACACATGTGGTACTTTCACTTCCCCAATTCTTTTAAAAATCTTCTTTTCTCAGTCAAGACTATTAATAGCCTACATATTATTTATTTCTCTCTTCTTCTCTCCACATTCACTCTTGTTTTGTCTACACACAAGCATAAATGCACAATTAATCTATAATGGCAAACTTTATTTACCTGCTTTCAAATTCCTGATGTGGGCGAAACCTGTGTCTAAATGTAACCTCTAGTAAGCCTGCGGTGGCTGCAGTATCACACAACACAACAGTTTGTCCTGTGACATTTTTAAATTAGCCCAAATTTGTGCAGGAAAACCGCGACCCTGGTAACACTAATCTTATGATGCCTATCTAGAAATAAGACCCAGTCATTTTCAAATAAAAAAGGCAATTAAGCATATTTCAAGACCGTGTACATTTACCATCTCTTTACCATCATGTCACTCACAGAAAGAGATGGAGAAGAGGATCCGGCAGCGGCTAGAGCTGCAGCAGATGTGTCAGGAGATGATGGCCTTCAAGCAGTTGCACATACAAGCTGAGAAAGAGGAAGAGGAGACCTTTAGACAGATGATGATGGCCAAGTTTGCAGAGGATGACCGCATTGAGCAGATGAATGCCCAGAAGCGCCGTATGAAACAGTTGGAACACAAACGGGCCGTGGAGAAGCTACTGGAAGAAAGGAGACAGCAGTATCTGGCTGAACAAGTAAGATTCAAAGCCACAAATCAAGCATGCAAATGTGCAGCTTAGACATTATCTCCTACTGATTCAGACTGTACCAGTAACCGCTGATAGTACAGACAGCATGTAATGAATTAATCTAAATATTCAACAGGAGAGGGAGGAAGAGGAGCGAGCTATGGAGAAGGAGAGAGAGGCTCAACGGCGAAAGATCATTGAAGAGGAGAGACAGAGGCTCCTAAAACAGCATGCAACAAAACTGCTGGGATACCTACCAAAGGTGAGAACGCCACACCATAGTACTCAGACACTCACTTCTCACATTTCTCATGTGATCAGACTCATTACTTAGATAATGTATTTTGTTTGTAATACATTTTTTTTACTTTCCTTGTTTTCTAGGGTATTTTCAAAGAAGATGACCTGGAGCATTTTGATGAGGATTTCAAAAACAATTTCAAACAACGACAGGCTGATATTTTCTCAGATGAGGGTTGGGGAGATGATTCACAGTAGGGTAATTCCTGTCATGACCACCACATGGCGCTGTTTTTAAAGGTTTTTTTTTAGTGCTGTTATACTTGACAGTGCATTATGAACTGTTAGGTGCATCTGCCACTTCCACAAACTAGTGAACAAATTTCAAACATGACACAAATTCACCTTTATCTTGAATAAATTTATACAGTATATTGAAACTAATTCTATTGTGTGTTACTTTATAACTGTAAATGGTATAATGTCCAACTTAATTAGGCTAGGTAGTTTGGTTAATGATGAAATATTGGTCTCAAAAAGATACTACATATTAAACAGATGTGAAAATCTCCTACAATGAATTTGTCACATTTTTCATACTGGGTATTGCATTGTTTTTCCCTCTTTCCTGAACTGATAAAGTTAAATTTCACTCTTTGTAGACCTCTAAATGAATTTAGCAAATATTTACCATCTGTAGACTAGACTTGGTAAGCCTTCCTCACACAAGCATATCCTTTACTCTGAGGGATTTAGTTGCTACCTAAGAAAGAACTGAATATGGTTGATGATGGTTGACAGGCAGTTTATCATATGAGCAAGAATTTAATCAAATGTGACTGCTCATGTACAGTCAAGTCTGTCAGAGTCTCTACAGCTGTCAGTCATTCTGTTTGGTTAGTCCATTACATTGGTCTGGCTGCTGTCATGGCCGTACAATTCTTCCATTTAAGTGTTGACTGTTATCTATACCTGCACTATGAAAATGTCAAGCCTCTCTTGTAACTGCTATTATTAAATTCCCTCTAAAAATTGTAAGAAACATGCTAAAATGGAACACATTTCAAAGTAATCATATAATGAATTTAATTGTAACAAACTCTAATGCAGCATCACCATCCATCAGCGTTAGAAGTTAAGTCTAAATGGAAGCCTGGCAAAATCAGTTTTATTAGATCTCCACATACTCTTCTCACAACACTGAAAATAAAAGCTCCTTTGCTCTCTGCATCCCATTTTTCTAATGATATTCTAGAAATGACCTCAGAATAGTTGAGAGGTACTGTATAATGTTAAAAAAGGAAAGGTCAGTAAACCTTTTTTTATGTGTCTTGCAGCTAATTTCCTGTGTCATACAGCTTCAGCGTTGAAATGTCAATACCAAGCTAACACTGGTAATGAGTCGATAAGACACCACAGTATGATTGTGGAAAGTCTCAAAAGCATGTTGTTGATATTGTTACAATGTCGGATGAAGTTTTGAATAAGCATAAAAAAGACAAAAGGATCATTCAAGATCATTTACTTGTCTTTGGATGGATTGACTCTTGTAATATATTTATGTACACTACTAGTCTTTTATGCTCTCCAAGGCTGCATTTATTTAATCAGAAATACAGTGAAAACAGTCATTTTTGTTATTTTAAATTGTAATATTATTACAATTTAAAAGAATTGTTAAATAACTGACTACAGCAGTCCTCGGTGTCACATGTTCCTTCAGAAATCAATGTTGAAATCGGTTGTGCTGCTTAATATCATGGAAAGCATTGATGAATTGAAAGTTCAAAAGAACAGCGCTTTTTTTAATAGAAATCTTTTGGAACATTATATGTCATTACTTCACTTTATGAAACAGGAAGTCCTCTTGATTTCCTCCAGAGCTTTGAAAAAATTACCCCTCTGTCCTGTCACAGCCCTGTTCTGCTCTCTCCATCATCCATACCAGGTGATGAAGCGATCATAGATTGCCGAGTGTGCCAGATGCACATGCAGCATGCTGACGCACATGTTTACCCCTGGTCACACAAATTAGCTCACAGAGCTTCTGAGCTATACACATTAATTTCTTCCTTTCTTTGTGTATCAATGAACATTTGCGTTTAAATAACAGATATAAAAGGTCAACATGAAAATCTACAGTCTCATAAAGTTTGCAGACCGTGCCAAAGTTTGACTCAAGTGCCTCGCAGCTCAGTTAAACCACTAATGAGAGTTACCTAGTTCTTTTTCCCAGCAATGGGAAAAACCTACTGTAATGGATTTTCTTACTAGGCTGGTCAAATATTTCTTACAACTGTCATCTTTCAACTGAAGCTCAGTGATCATGACCAGACTTAATCTTTCCTGACATCACATTTGTTCTTCATCACATAACTTGTCCTGCTCACCTGGGAGGGCAGGAAGCACTAATACCTTGGAGGAACTTCAACTTGTTTGACAGACCAATGAACTTGCAATATGTATCATAGCTTACTCTATCATTGCCTTTTTCCTTGCAACCAAGATTGAAGGGAACTTCCTGTTGCTGAGACGGCTTGCAGATTGAATTGTCTCAGAATAAAGTCTCTGATTGCAGAAGCTCTGTGTCTACAGTGAAGCTTATGCTAATAGACCAGACTCCAGTGCTGCATTGGATTAGTCTGAGCATGATTTGACTTGGCTCAATCATGCTGTACGTCACCGGTTCTGCGCAAACACCATTATCATATATGGTCAAAAGGAAATGAAGGTAAATCTCAAAAGTAAATATAAGGTGTACATGCTAACCCTATTAAGATACATGCATCTTTAGATGGAGCATTGCTCATTCCCTGGTTCTTTTTGACCCCCAGATAGCTGTTACCACCAAAAAGCTCAAGCATTTCCTGTGTCTTGCCTCTAAATGAGTTGTGGTTATATGAATGAGATTTTCTTTGAGTCATTAAGTACAAAGCATTTCGATTTGCTCGCATCTTGCTTTTCAACATTTTAATGATATTCTGTAAGAAATTGGTTTGCAAAGCTAAAGTTATTCTACATTTGCACTAAA
Source organism: Labeobarbus marequensis (assembly GCA_034780575.1). Classification (NCBI taxonomy): domain Eukaryota; kingdom Metazoa; phylum Chordata; class Actinopteri; order Cypriniformes; family Cyprinidae; genus Labeobarbus; species Labeobarbus marequensis. The sequence continues at coordinate 17,720,077 of JAUZSZ010000095.1, read as the reverse complement.
TAGTGCAAAAAGTCTCGACATGCTGTTGGAACTGGTATAAACTGGCTGTGTTTCAATAGATGGTGAATCTCTCACTTCACAAAGCCTAATGAGATGGGTACTTATGGGCTGCCTTACAAAAGACTGTCTGTGTGTCCCCCTGAGGAGGGGTATGGAGGTCTTTCAGATCAATGACCAAGCAGTGGGAGGCACAGACAATGGACCAATAAAGCACAGAAGTAGCGTGAGAACCTCAGAATAAAAGATTAGTCATGTTGTTTGGAAATGGACGTACAGCAGTACCTAATTATATTGCGTTTGAGCTAATTAATGCTGGTGTGAGCTTGTAAACAGCCATTGCTCATAACTACCACATCATTATTAATCTGAGCCGTGCTCATTGACGTGCTTGTATTATTTTCCATGTTTCTCCCTTTGGAACAAATCACCCCCGGACTGGAACTATAGTGTGGACTGGGGCCTTTGGTTTGGAGATAACAGTGACGAGCACATTCCGAATCAGTCGTCACCAGTTAATCTAGGCCTGCTGCTGTGTCTTATTAGACCGTTATCCACATCACTTCATCACTGGTCTTTCCGCAGAGGTGTTCACTGATCCCAGACCAACCTTGGAAAGAGTAAATAAATAAACGAATGTCAACAATATGACCCGAATGAAAGACTGGGTGTGTTTAAATGCCAAGGTCTACAACACGATTTTTATGAATCTTTTAATGGATTGTCAGGCAATAGTGCTGAAGCATATCAGCACAGAACCATTGTGATAGTCAATTTTCTAATTTTTTTTTTTACATTTCCTTACCTTTTTCTGTTTTTTCTTCTGTTTTTTTGTGATCTTGATCAACTACTGATAGGCTGGTAATTCATGCCATATTCTATTGACATTTTGTAAAAGACATACTTCAATAAATATTAAATTTTACTATTATAAACTGAGGAACATTATCAATAGCGTACATACAAAAATATTTATTATGATCTGACCCTTTAGAGTGAGACCTAAGCAATATGATATAGATAATTATCAATATAAGCAAAATAAGCAGTACAATAGCTCTGGGGCTTGTTGTCACTGTGGTATCTCGTTAACTTTAAGGTTTTGCATGTGTTTTAATATAGTTTAACATTTTGTGAAAAATGAATACCAAAGATATCCAACATATGTTTTTCCTGTAGATCTTAGGAAAACAGTTGAACACAAAAACAGTAAACTGGCATACATTCAGTAAACTTTAAAGTACAGTCGGCTACGTGACTGAGTAAAATAAAAAATACACTAAAGTAAAATAAAAAAGTGACAGCTAATCCTGTTTGGTCCTATTTTACGTTCTATCAATAATAAACACTTTTTTTTGTTTTTCCCACTTTATTTTCCTTTTTTAATTACTATTAATGCACCATAATTATCTAACCGTCGAATCGTTTTCGGTTGCTGAACCTTTTCCAGTGAAATTCTTCTTGCCGGGCTGGTCAGCTCGGACTTTCCAGAGCCGCGCGCTCCTCCCCCTCCTCCGCCAGATCTCTTTATAAATCCAGAGAGAAAACATCATTATCAGACTGACAGAAGCGTCTATCTGAGCCACGCACCTCTATATTCTACTATAAAAACAGAAGCACCCATCCATGCTCTCCAACAAGCTTGACGGACCGCGTCGAGGTCGGTCTTTTGACTCCATCAATAAGAGTTACGAAGAGAAGCAACTCAACAATGAGGTAAGAACTTTTGACATACGTGTACCATTTATGGTAATATTTTTACATATCAAAATGCAAACATTTTTGAAAAGTTAGTTGATAGTCCTAAGAAATTAAAGGGTGTGCAGTCTAAAGACTCAAAGAAAGGGAAAAAATAGCTGACGTATATTTAAATGATATATATTTTAACATCATTAATGTGCATTTAAATAATTATGATAAAACTTTCCACACATCATTTTTTTTTTAATGTGCATGAACTTTGATCTGTTGAGCACTGTATATTGCAAAATGGTCGTTTGTTAATGTCATCCATTGACTTTTACGTGTTGCTGTCCACCACATAGTGCTGGTCTAGTCATATCCTAGCCTATATTTTATAGCATGATGCATCCTACCCAACCTTTTGAAAATAATGATCTTTACATGTTATTTGCCTGTGAATAACGATTTCCATTTGAAAAACATGTCAAAAACAAACAGAAGCACATGTGATAGTAAACATCTGCTGTAGGAGCGAGATTGTCATGCTAATGTGAAAAGACACCTAAAACCCAATGATACTGATTATAATCTCTCTCTTTCTCTCTTTCTCTCTCTCTCTCTCTCTCTCTCTCTCTCTCATTTATTAAGTTGAACAAAACTACTTTTCATAAGACAGACGAGAACAAAGACAAGATACGTTCCTCCAAGAGAGAACATGCCGCAATTGTCTTCTCTCTGAAGAATGAAGTTGGAGGGCTTGTGAAAGCATTAAAATTATTTCAGGTACATTAATGTTTTCCCTTCTTTAAATGTTACCAGTCTGATCTTTCTTTCTTTTTCTTTCTTTCTTTCTTTCTTTCTTTCTTTCTTTCTTTCTTTCTATATTTGATTATTTTCAGCATTTTCACCTTCAGTAGAATCATGTTATACATAACTGACACATAAAAAAGGCATTAATGGCTAGATGATTAGTAATTCCAGGTAAAGCAATAATAAACAATAACTTTGAAATCCTATAATGCAAAGTATGCACTGTCCAAGAATGAAGTGAATTTATTAGATACTGTATCAAGTTCTGTCTCATTCCATGCCACTGCAGTGTAAAAGTTATCACACATTATAAATCTGGTATGTCTTAAAATATATTTATAACACAAATGAATGTATTAATGTATAAATGTATTTTGTATAAATATTATTCAAACAGAAAACATTCCATTTAAATTTAAAGTGGGCTAAATGATTCATTATAATTCTTTATTCATTATAAACAGGACAGCCAGGTAAAGCTTTTACATATTGAGTCCCGTAAGTCCCGGCGGCGTAACTCAGAGTTGGAAGTACTGGTGGATTGTGACAGTGATCGAGAAACTCTAAAAGATATCGTTCAGCTGCTCCGCAAACAAACAAGCATCATAACCATGGACTCACCTGATAAGTTCTGGACTCCTGCAAACGGTACTGTTTTACTCCTTCATTAGATAGATGAGTACTGCACATAAATTTTTGTATAAATCTTGTGTAACACTGTCAAAATACATTTTTCAGATCTTGCTGAGGTGCCTTGGTTCCCCAAGAACATCTCCGATCTTGATAAGAGTGCTTGTCGTGTTCTGATGTACGGTTCAGATTTGGACGCGGATCATCCGGTCAGTATTGTCTTACTTTTTGTTTGAGAATTAGGCTATAGAAATTCAACTGATACTAGTATTTATGTCATGATCATGTAACACTCTTCAGTATTTGAGCTGCTAATAAATTCCATGACCTTTTGTATGAAAACCGTATGCATTTGTTCCTATATGATTTCAGGGATTCAAAGACAACATTTATCGTAAGAGAAGGAAATATTTTGCTGATCTTGCCATGAGTTACAAACAGTACGTTTGACAATAAGGTTTTAAAACTCTTACATTAATTCCACATTTATCTTTAATCTCTTTTATCTTATTCACATGATTCTCTCTCACTCTGCAGTGGAGAACCTATACCACGTGTCGAGTTTACAGAGGAAGAAGTGAAGACGTGGAGTGTCGTTTTCCGGGAGCTGAATAAGCTGTACCCCACACATGCCTGTCGAGAGTACCTAAACAACCTGCCACTGCTCACCCAGTTCTGTGGCTACAGAGAGGACAATATACCACAGCTGGAGGACGTGTCCAACTTCCTGAGAGGTGAGAGCGAGCACGCACGATCAGTGCACACACAGCGATTAAGTATGTGATATATATTAACTTTACAATTGCTACAATACAAGCTGATGAGAAGTATTAGTTGTGTCACCAGCAGAGGGCAGTAGTTATATGGCTGCTGTATGTGTGTTTCAGAGCGAACTGGCTTCACCATTCGCCCTGTTGCTGGGTACTTGTCACCGAGAGACTTTCTGGCTGGTCTGGCCTTCAGAGTGTTTCACTGTACACAATATGTGCGTCACAGCTCAGATCCTCTTTACACTCCTGAACCGTGAGTACAAAGCATACTGTATATCCCTTTATCTCTTCAGGCCTGTTTATTGACACAATCTTTTGAAATAGCCTTTTATGAAGCAGCACCCATTGTTGAGGCAACACCCGCTGTCTGTCACACCTGAAGCATAAACATGCAGAAATGAAAACAAACATCACCTTTTAATCAAACTGAATCCAGATGATTTAAGCAGTTTATATTTTAGAATTTAAGGTTTGGGTTCCATTCTTGGGTTGAATCAACTTCATGGATCAAGGTTAAATCAGCTTAATTTTGTTTCAGTTTTGAATATTAAATAAAAGTTGATGTATTGCAGCATGATTTTAGCAACTTTTTTGTGCAGGTCTTGTTAGAATTGTAACATTGATTTAAAGTATTTTTAACCTTTTTACAATCATTTGGCATTAAACATTGTTTTAATGTTGAAACTGACATTCTTTCAGCAACATTTCAATGTTGAAACTCAACACTGATTTCAGAATGATCATGTTTGTTATAATTCTTCATAGCCAATGCTCTCAATAATTTTATATTTATGGAAGTTATTAAAGTGCAACTATTATGCTTATTTAAAAGTAATACATTTATTATTGAGGTCTGCTAGAATACATTTACATGATTTCCAATTTAAAAAAAAAAAAAAAAAAAAATCGTACTGTACGTGTAATGGAACTGTCAGACACAGAGGTAAGTGTTTAAGTAAGTGAGTTTATTACAGAACGTGGTCAAGAACAACAAAGGTGATCGTCTTCAATAGAGGTTAGTGGTAATTCTTGGTGGGATTGGAGCGAGTGCGCAGGGATTCTAACAGTGCTTCTAACAGTGCTTCTATTCTTGGCAGATCCGTGGCGAACTGGAATGCCAGAGAGCTTGTGATTATCCGGTGTCCACACCAGTAGTGGGAATCTGGGAGCGAAGAGGATGAGGAGGAACAAGACAGAGGGTAAGTATAAACAGGTAAGGTATTCAGGTAGTATACTCAGCAAGATGTTTCGTATGAAGTCGGTCCTTGTAGTCACAACAAGATCGGACAACTGGGTGAACTTAGGAAGGTGCTCTTATGGGAGTGGTGATTGCAGCGGTGATGAGGTGCAGGTGCGAGTGGTTAGAATTCAGGTGAGGTGGATCGTGGTAATTGACTTTGGGAAGAACCTGGCCATTCTGTGACAGTACCCCCCTCTCCACGGCCCGCTCCTGAGGGCCGACCCCGGCGTCGTGGTGGTCTACCTCAGCCTCGAGGAGCAGGACGATCAGGATGGTTGGCATGGAATTCTTCCAGTAGATCAGGGTCTAGAATGTCATCCCTGACAACCCATGAACGTTCCTCGGGGCCGTAGCCCTCCCAGTCGACCAGATATTCCAATTTACCACCACGACGCCGGGAATTCAGGATCTCCTGCACTCAGTATATGGCGCCATCAATGATGAGAGGGAGAGGGGGTTCCTCGACCGGGCCAGGCTCTGGGGAGACAGAAGGGAAATATGGTTTGAGTAAGGACACATGTAAAGTGGGATGAATCTTATATTGAGATGGTAATTGTAACTTGTATGTGACCGGATTGACCTGTTCCAGTATGGTAAAGGGACCAACGTACCTGGGACTCAGCTTACGGCTAGGCAGGCACAGTCTGATGTCCCGGGTGGAGAGCCATACCTTTTGTCCCGGCGTGGGCGAGCATCAGCCGTAATGCGCTGTCTGCGCACTGCCTGCTGTAGATGGTGATGTGCTGAGTTCCAGACTCCCTCGCCCTCTCGGAACCAGTGATCTACCGCGGAAACATGGGAGGGCTCCCCAGACCATGGGAAGAGGGGAGGCTGGAAACAGAGTACGCACTGGAAGGGAGTGAGTCCAGTGGAGGCCTGACGAAGGGAGTTTTGGGGCGTACTCGGCCCAGCCTAGGAACTGGTTCCAAGAGTTCTGGCGACTATGGCAGAAGGTTCTCAGGAATCTACCAATTTCCTAGATCTTACGTTCAGTCTTCCCATTGGATTGTGGATGATAACCTGAGGTCAAGCTGATGGTCACACCTAGGAGCGAGAAGGCCTTCCATACCCTCGAAATGAACTGAGGTCCTCGGTCCGAGACAATGTCTTCGGGTATGCCATAGTATCTGAAGATGTGATTAAAGAGTAGTTCAGCAGTTTGCAGGGCAGTGGGCAATCCAGGTATGGGGATCAGTCGACAGGACTTGGAGAATCGGTCCACAATAACTAGGATGCATGTGTTGTTGTCGGAGGGTGGCAGATCGGTAATGAAGTCAACTCCCAGGTGTGACCAAGGGCGGTTAGGTATGGGTAATGGTAGAAGCTTGCCTGCGGGAAGATGACGGGAACTTTTGGAGGTGGCACAATCTGGGCAACCCTGAACGAACCTTCTCACATCTTCTTTTAGCAGCGAGAGAGTTGCGTTGGCCCCTAGGTGGCCAGTACCAAGTGAGGAGTGTGAGGAATGGATGAGAGGTGTACGTTGTGTCCTGGGTACGTACTGACAGTTGGGAGGACAGCCCGGCAGGTTAGCAGGTGTGGTGGAGACAACTGGCAGAGAGGTTCATACGATGGGACTCGTAATGATATCTGTCGGTAGGATTCCCTCTGGCTCCTCCTGACTCTCCTCAGTGGCATGGATGCGGGACAGGGCGTCAGCCTTGACATTACGAGGACCAGGACGATAGGAGATCTTGAAGTTAAACCTCGTAAAAAAGAGAGCCCATCTAGCCTGGTGAGGGTTGAGGCGTTTGGCATCTCGCAGATATTCCAGGTTCTTGTGGTCAGTTAACACCAAGAAGGGGTGTGTCGCCCCCTCCAACCAGTGTCTCCACTCTTCCAGGACTAACTTGATAGCCAACAACTCTTGGTTCCCAATGTCGTAATTTCTCTCCGCCGGGCTGAGTTTTTTTGATAAGGCGGCATATGGATGGAGTCTGGAGGGCTTCCCCTGCT
>JAUZSZ010000095.1:17640373-17652704 GCA_034780575.1 Labeobarbus marequensis | reverse complement strand
TGATTCCTAATCCCCCTTCTAATGTCTCTATGGCAACCAAATAAATTTGATGAGCATCTTTCAGATTTCATGCTGTTCAAGCTAATCAATTTTAAAATGATAGTCTGCCCCTCACCGTCTCCAAACCCCATCACCCCTTACATACTATTTTAATAATACCTAAAATTGCACCTAAATTTAATTTTAAACATTCGTCCTCAAGAACTGAAAGCCAGTCAACATTGTCCATTTAAATGAGTAGCAAAAACAAGCCTAATTAGGCTGTTTTGAGATCTGCCAAGGAGCATGTACAGTCCTGTTGTGGAATGAGCGATTTAGTGCTTTCTGCTCTGTGTTTGTGAGAGTATCAGGGTTAGGGCTGGAGGGAGTCTGTTGAGGTGAAGGTGATAATGTGTGAATCCTTCCTCTCTGCAGGTACAGAAACAAGAGTTGGTGGTGGGAGATCATGAGGTCTTGCTGCGACAACAAACTCATCACAGCCAGACCATGGCTGAAGACTAATAAAAAGACACCCAGAATGCCTTGATTTGGCTTCATTTTTTCCACCTACCACAACTTCTCAAGCATGTTCGCAGTGTATACACATACTACTGCTTGACATGCAGAGGACAACATGGAGTTCTCTTCACACTGTACTTCTTCAAATGTGAGATTTACGTAGCAACAAAACGAAAACTGACAGACTTCTTAGACTTCTCCAATCATTTAATCCACCCTCCACTCCAGAAACACCCATTTATTTTTAAGCACAACACCGACATCTCGGAAATCCAGTCAACAATTATAGGACCGAGGGTCCCACTTTTTATTAGGTGGCCTTAACTAATATGTACTTACATTTAAATTAATCATTTGATAAAATGAATATATTGTGTACATACATGTTTTTACATTGTACTTATATTTTAAAAAATACCTGCATGTAATTACATCTGTAATTAATTTCTGTAATTATATTTATAGTTACACTGTTGACCTATCCCTTACACCTTAACCCACCATTAAACCTACCCATACCACCAAACCTGTCCCTAACCTTACCCGTATCCCACTTCAGTAGCAGCAGAAGTGTTTTGCAATACAATATGACCACAATAAGTACATTGTACTCATTTTTTGATGTAAGTACATAGTAGTTAAGGCCACCTAATATAAAGTGGAACTGAGCCAAGTCCTCACCTTTTTCAATTATCCAATAGCCTATACTTGGATGTATATCACGATATGGAAGAAAAGATCTGTTTCTACTTCTGTTTTATTGTGACGATAATTACAAATTGCACAGATTCCAGTTATTTCCATAGTACTTTTTCATTCTGTATAATTTGAAATCAAATCCTACTGCTTATTGTAAACCGCTGTGGGTGTCATTGATACTTTCACATGCCACTGTAAGCTTTTATCTGGATCTGTATTTTTACAATCCCAATGACCTGAATTAATTCATCTTTTACTAAAGGAAATGTTACACACTGTATTAGACCAGCAAAGCACTGAACTAGCTTTCTTCATCTAATCACATGTCAAAATTTTGGGTTGCAACATTGTTAATAATTAATCACTTGTTTTGTATTTTACCTCTATATTTAAGTCACTTTTGAATAAGTACATCTGCTAAATGAATACATTGTTCCTTATATTGTGCTTTAATAGCTGACTCTCAGAATCCAAATCCATAAAACCTAAACAAAAAAGCTCCCTTATTTAAAAAAGTTGTTGTTCACCATATGCGGAAAAGCGAGAATTGCTTTGTTTCTCACAAGAAAAGCGTGTGACAAGATAACTAGATGAAGCCTTAGCAGCTACCATTCCCACATCCCACATTGGTGGGGCTTCCATTGGGAGAGCCTGGAAAGAAAAAGGAAGTCTGGGAGACATGCCAATTCCCTCATCCAGGAATGAGCCAGCAGGTGCATTCACATATCGACCAGTGCATTAATTACCAACACGTTTCCTGTTGTTGTACAGGGCAAGGCCCACTGGAGCATGTAATGGCCTAGATGGCCTCCTGGGAGAATGGGACATTATGGGAATATCGCATAGCACAACTGGGAAAACACATGAGTATGGGCCATATTTTGAGCAAATTGCCTTTATTATTGGTATAATTTAGCTGATTATCATGTGAGTATGTGGTAAGTTTTGTGTACCCAGTCAGCATGGTCACCCTTTTTTGCATATCATTATTAGCCTCCAAATTACTAGATAAACCTTTAGGAATTCACAACAGCTCTCACTTTCTCTAACATGCTTGAAGATTTCTATTTCATTCCAGTGTTTTATTCATCTATTGGCTTATATTTTGTCACTGCATAAACAAAACTTCATACTAAATGATGGATTTACAAAATAAACTAACTGACACGGGGCAAACATGTACACAGACAAATCATCATCCGAAAGCCTCAAGAGAAGTTTGCCGCGTTTTCTGACATCTCATGTGGAAGACCAGCTTTCATCAGTTTCATTAGAGGTCTGAAAGCATTGCCATGACAACTTATTCCCAAGACATACACTGTAAAATCCAGCATCTTGCCTGCCAAGGACATGAAAATATCAGGTGCCTTTGGGAACCAGCACAGACATCTGCCAGATGACAACAGGATAACAACTCTGTCTCTCTTACACTCTTTTGCTCTGTCTTTGTCTCTCAATCTCATGCTCCCACACACATGCAGGGACAATAAACAAAGATTGTCTGAGGCATGTCCATTGTGTGTTGGGTAAAGCCTGCAGTTCATTCAGATGTATGACTCATTTTTTTATTATTAATTCAGATGTGCTCACTGATTCACTGATCACTTAAAATGCCATAAGGCTGACTTGCTCAGATCTGATTCAGAGCTCTTCACAAACACTTCAATACATTATTAATCAATATACAAGTCATGTCAGGAAATGGCATTAATAATAAGCAAAGCATTAATATCCGATTAAATATTATTGTGTGCCACATTATTAAAATATTTTGGTGTGTGTTTTCATCATCCAAATGAAATGACATTTGACAAAATGTCAAAGCGTGTCATCTTTAAATAGCAAATAAGGTAACGTTTTGTGAACATTTTTTACAATTAAAAGGACAAATAATTTTATAACAAGTGGCACTGTACAATCATGTATGTTTTTTGTAGTAAAAGATGTGTACTTCTGTAATTGCACACTTGAACACTCCTCTCTGCTTTGAGAAGTTCAATGTGTTCTAATCACAGAAAAAGTTCATTTGATTCATTGATTTCTGACATAAATCCACTCTACTTCTAACGGTACATCGACATTCCTTTACTCGTTTATCAGTGTTCAGTAGCCTATAGGGTTCAATACCAGGATCTTGGCAGTAGTCCTGGTCCATTTTACTCCTATTAAACAGGCATAAAACAAACAGGGCGATCTCATAACTGTCCAAACCAGACTGGCCTTGTAATTGACATGTATAATGCATAACATCCTCTTGACCCCATCTGGCTGATGCTTTTAGCTACAGCAACTAACATTGTACTGAAGGTAGACACACATTTGATCAGTTCTGGCATTCCCTGTGAATTGAAACCATGACCTTGGCATTGCCAGATCCTTGCTCTACTATTTGAGCATCAGGATTCCACAGTTACTGGACACATTACAAGAGCTAATGCCCATTGTAAAAGTCTGCCAGGACCAAAAAATGTTTAACACATCTAGCATCTCAAGTGCTGTCACTCAGACCTCCTGAGCAATATGATGTTATCGGCCTTGTGTGTCTTATCTCAAAGCAGCATGGGCACATAAATAAAGAAAAGCCTTTGCTTCGTGATGTATTCTCTTTAATGTTCTCCCGGAGTGATTAATTTGTGCACGAGCACGCCTGCGGCAGGGAAGGGAGCACACGGCGCGTGGCACAGCAGTATTGCAGTCAGAGGAGCTGTCGATCAATGCTACATGCAAGATGCCTGGAGTGACTGCACATGTTTTCCCCAGGGTGACCCAATTTAGTTGCTTCAGTTTGATATATATTGCTAATAAGGCTACAGGAAATACAAGACTTATAATTTCATCAAACACCTGGTCAAATACAGTATATAGACAACCAGTTGCTTTTTTTTTTTGGCACAGAAGCAACTGTACATTGTGATCAACTTTTAAAAACTTTTAAAAACATACGTGTTTCATGGGTCAAACAGTGCTGTTGAAAATTATAAAAAGTCCTTTAAAAACAATATTAAAATGCATCTTTATCTTTCTGAATATATTTCATGCTTTTTAAAAATGTAACTTAAAAAATAGTTTATAACATTTACAATAAAAAATGTAATTAAAGTGTTTGCATTGCATCTTAAATACATGCAGGCAACTATCATTACTTTTTAAAAAAGACCTGGAAAAAGGTTTGATAAAGTTAAAACAAAACAACAACAAAATTTCACATGACAAAATGGCTCCTACAAAGCCATAGTGACTTAGATGGGGCAATCAAAAGTTGTACTGTTAATTTTTGAAAGAAATAAAAGATAACTTCAAACTATTTAGGCAAAAACATATTTTCAAAGAATCTCAGCCTTTTAATGGCACATTTTCTTTTATGTCTTGACAGTTTTTTATTTCTTTATTTGTATTAATTGCATTTTTGATGTCCTTTTGTTAAGTTAGCTGAAGTAGACTTTAATATTGGTAGGCTATTCTTATCCAATGCAACACGTGCTTGGATATATTACCATCAGTGAACAGCGGGGCTGCCGCTTTAAAACTTCAATTTGAATTCATTACTCACCCTTGCATATTTAGAGGAATATGGATCTTCAAAGAGCGCCCAAACACGACGCTGCCAACGTTGCCACAGCCCTGCACCTTTTACGTCAGGTGAGTCGCCGAGGGCCAGGCGTTTAGTCATCTCAAGTTCATCGTCTCCATCCCCTGGATCACCCAGAGCTTCTGTGTCCATCTCATCGTTGCCCATTTCAGCTGGTCCTCCACCGAAACTGTCCAGTGCCTCCTCGGCCTCCCGGTGCTGCCGGTACGTCATCCAGCAGCAGGGCTCCACATCTGTCTCATCGATGCCCCAGAAGGCCAGCTCCTCCTCATAAAGAGGGCCACAAACATCAGCGGGGCAGTGCAGCTTGCCAGTCCTATAATAATTGAGAATGTGTGCAAAAACTCCAGGGTGGCGATCAAAGAAAAACTCGTCGATCTGGGCGTCATAGTCGAAGTGACTGTGGGCATCGGGCTCGGCGAGCCAGGCTAAACGAGTGCCGGGGAGAGTCCGCAGGGTGCTGCGGTAGGTCTGGTGTCGAATCCCTCCCACGTTAATCACAACACGGTCTTTCTGGTCGCCCTGGCCCATCTCGTCGCTTAGGCATGTCTTGAGCCCGGGCCAGACATTACAACGCTAAAAGACCCGGAGGATACATGTGCGCAATTGTTAGGAAACGGAAAAAAGAGAGTGAACGGAAAGAACGCAGAAAAACAGGTGCGCAAAAGCAGCGCAACTGCAGGAAATCTCTGCATGAGCGCTTGATGTTCTTGTCAGGTGAATAAGGGATTGCCTCCAGATGCCAAGAGAAAATGAGAAAATAAAGACGTTAAATGAAGGCAGAGGTTGTCAAGAATTTGCGCTCCGCACCATGAGGTCCGGAGAAGGTGCGAGGCTGATGGATTGTGGTGCACCGCTGGTGGCAGATGTGTGTGTGTGTGTGTGTGTGTGGTTCTGAAAGGACAGCTCCAGCGCGCACACTCCCTCCTCTCTCCAAAACGAGACACATGCACTGCCTTGATTCCCAGTGGACGCCTCCTCAAATCCGACAAGAAGTGGAGGGATCGAGGCTCACTGGAACGGTCACATTTTAAGCGTTTTTTCGACGCAACATCAGTCGTTTTCTTCAAAGCATATCCAGATGCACATTTTCACACGCAGGTTGTTGACAAACACGACAGACATCACATCTAGAAAATGCTTTGCCACTGGATATGTAGCTACACTCATACAGGAGACGTCAGCTTTGAAGTGGAAGAAGACAGGTCCTTTAGAAATCTTCTTTTGTCTCCACAATGTCCAGTTTGGCGACGTCCTCCGGTGTTTGTTCAGAAGTGATCAATCGTATCCTCCTTATTTCCACCAAATGAATATTTTCAGTCTTCCTTTCTGCGCGTGCCTGTCGACGAGAGTGGAGCGAGGCTCGTCATTCCTGCGGAGAGACAACACGAGCCTCCTCTAGAGCCCACCGACGCGCATGCGCAATTGCTGAGTGGATGAGTCGACGCGAGCACTAGATCAGATATTGGGATGGTTTCAGACGGTGGAAAGCTCTATCCGAAACGACATGCAATATTATTCAGAGAAGACAAAGCCTGAAAAAGCGCTGCGCCATGCTATTCTTTCCCTCATTATGCAGTTTCTGCAGGTCTGCGTGAGCCTATACGCGCTGCTCAGTAGCCTATATAAAACACATTTGCTAAAATGAAAGTCCAGAGAATAAATAATAATATTAAGTGTGAGTCAGGGTCAGAAATCTTATAAGGTTTGGGGGTTAAAAACTAACAGACCCCATATATTTAAATTTGGGGACAAATAAAGCAGTGATTTCTTTTATAATCAAATTGTTTAATATAAAATCACCTCTGAAAACAAGATTGAAATACTAAACCATAAACAGCAATTGTATCAAAATGTAGGTTATTGTGATCTACTGTACTGTGTGACAATATGACTGTAAATTATGTACAGTTTTTGTCCAGCAATGTTTTTTTTATCCAGTGCTTTTATTGTTATCATTTATTTGCAGATAGACTGTAATTGAAGTTCATTTGATTTTGGAATTGAAAAAATGTTTAATTAAAGTATTTGAAATAAATTTTATGAAAATGCCCTTGTACAAGTAAAAAAAAAAAATAAAAAAAAAAAACCCTAAAATAAATTCTTGAAAACCTAACTGCTAAAATCAGTGTGAATCTATATGTTTACTAATAAGTAAATCCAGAATATCAGTCCATTAATTGTCAGATAACCATTAATTATCAGGCCTTGTAATCTTTGGAAAGCATCAACTTGAAATCGTGAAACATTTTTTAAAGTGCAGATGTCACTACTGATAATTATGTAATCAGTCATTTGAAAAAAAATCACATTATTGATGACTAGGTCTGTTTTCAGTTTATGTTTTGCTGTTTCTTTTTCTAATCATCATTCCTGACAATTTAAAGGCAGATTACAGTATGTGCTTCTTCTCAGAAAATATATAATGGGATTTATCCCAAATTATCCTGTCCTGCTGAGGAGGAAAAGCAATTAGGCTTCAAAGGAAAGATAATGTCCACTCACACTGGTGGGTTGTTGGTGCATTGTCCCATGGGCATCACCTCCACTGTCAGAAACCCATTAACTCTTCCAGGGTAGGAATTATCATTGGCAGCCAAAACCTTCAATAGCCTCAGCATTCATCTACTGCTTGTAATAGCAATCACAAACCTTTGTTATGATATCATAACTTTTATTATGATGTATAATAGTAAAAATATGGAATAAAGTAAGGTTTCTGTGTGGATCAAGTAAGACGTCATAATTAAAAGAGCTCTGACATTATTTTAGCAGGCGTATTCATGATATAAAACATGGTATAAAATGCTATAACAAAAACTGCATTCATAAACGCAAGATAGGCTGTGTGCTATACTCGATACTAACCTTTCTACTGGTCACTTTGTTAAGTGATGCTATATCGAGAATATTAGTGACATCTAGCGGCAGAAAGTGGTTTGACAGCGCAGGATTTTGCTGAATTTCATGATGATGACAAAATAGATTTATTCATTTATTTATTAATAATTTTTAAATTTAAATGTAAATAGTCTCCACAAAATTTTCCTTTATATACATAAACCATTGTGCTTCATACGGAAAATGTTTGCAACTATCTGTAGCATTTTGTACTTTCACTAATAAGTTTATAACTAATATCAAATTTAATTTAAAACATGATATTTTATGGACACTCAAAAATGAAGTGTATGAAATTTATGGATAATAAAGCATTATTTATTATATTTTTATCATGACATTTAATTTCCAATATTTCACGTGAGAAAATGAATCAACAGTTATGGTCATACTTGCACCCAGCTGTACTGTCTCAAGTTTCACATCTCTGAAACTCTGTTTCCTTCTCAGCCACAAGGTGGAGACATACACTAATTTTGCATGAATAAAAGGCAAGTATTCTGTAAACATGGCTATTATGCTAAATCTAATTTATACCCTTCTTATTGTTTATATTTCATTCCCACCTGCAACAAAGGATATCGATATAGTTATTTTTAACGATTTTAAAGGCGGTGTCAGAGGATAAGAGGGCACTTCTTTTGAACTGTATTGTAAATAATGAGACCGATTAAAACGTTCAGAAATGTCTGGGATGAACCTTGAATTTCTGAGGATTTCGTGTGAATTAGTCAGCTAATCTATTTTTGAACGAGTAGGTAGTCTTCTTAATACTGATGATATTTGTATGGTCTCTACGCCGTGTTTAGGGGGACTCTCTAAGGGGGAGGAAACTGGGTGTGGCCCGGTTCTTTACGTCGACTGAATCCAAGCAGCGACTCACACGGAGACTGGAGTTCAGTCAGCGCGAGCCCTGCATAACAGCTGCTTCATCGAGACTCTTCTTCGTTGACCGGCTTTAAAAACATCCTCCAGAAACCGACACCATGGGCGTGGAAGGCTGCACGAAATGCATCAAATACATGCTCTTCTTCTTCAATTTCATCTTCTGGGTAAGTGGCCGTTCATTTTGTGCAGTGGTCTTGTGTCTGGCCTGAGAAACCGCCATTGGTTTTCTGTATTAAGAGGATTGTTTATCCTTCATGTTTTCAGTCGTTATAAACAGGAATTTAAACCGCGCCGCTAATTTTGATTACGGAAACCGCAGATGACCCTGTAACTTCTGCTTCGACTAATTAACGGCAAATGAAATTGTTTTAAATAACGTTACAGACGTTTTATGTAGAATATACATATCTATTGTAGAATCGCTAAGACAAAACGATAAAAACGGCGCACAGTAAACCGCTATTATTAAAGCTTTTTCCAACATCGCAGCGAAAATAACGGACAAGGGGCGAGGAGTCCAGCAACAAGATTTCATCACAGCCCTCGTCTGCTAAAACTGCCCACAGAGACCAAGTCTCGTGTTTATTATACCCGTCAAACTTACTATTTTCTTTTCTTTATTATGTTTTTAATTTCACGAAACTACGCTTTTAACTAATACTTTAGCTTTTCACACTCGGCGACATAATGAAGTAATAAAATTGGCGCAGTCTGGTCCCTCCCTCTCGCGGTAGTTTGGAAGAGAACCTGGAAAGTGAATGACAATAAAACATTCCGCCCAGCCAGACCCAGTTCATCATGCCATAGTCATACTAGTCAGGTTGACTGTTCCTTCATCTCAAAGTGTTTTTTTTTTTTGGACTCATTTCCTATTCGGAACTTAGACTTACTAAACTGTCTAGATAGAAATCAATCGTGGTGGATTTCTGTAGAAGTGTAGAGTGTTTCAGTGTATGTCTTATCTACAGCACTTTCTAAGTTGGTAGTGAAGCATTTACAGTGTCATCTTAAAATCTGTTTGATTAATCGGGTCTCAATTTTCATTTGACAAGTTAGGCTCTTGGTAGGTGATTTCTAAACCAAAGAAATGAGAAGAGCATTGCGTAACTACATTGATACGTAAGAAGTTATTAAAGAATGATATGTGCTGAAACTAAACTTTTTTTTTTCATTTTCTTCCCAGAAAGTGCTTTCATGAACAATATAGCTGCAGCGTTTAGGCCTGTTACCACCAAGCGCAATAACTATTTCTATAAAGTTTTAATAATCGTTCTAATTCTATGAGAATAGCAAAGCCCATTGCACAGCTATCACAGTAACGACACAGTCGAACGATATCACTGGAATCATTTTAATAATGTTTTTTTTTTTTTTTTCCCCCAGCTGATGAATGAATTAGAATCCACTCGATATTAAAGAGCTTGAGCATTTGAAGCAGCAGACAACATAACTGCAGCTCACGCTCATAATAATCAAAAGCACAGCTATAAAGATAACGACACAGAGGATCGATGTTGTTTGAATCACTCTCCAAACTACTTCTTGCAGCTGATGAATGATAAAAACATTGACAGTCAGAGTCCATCCGACTTTAAAGAGCTTGAGCGTTTAAAGCAGTGGACAACATATCAACAGTGTGTGTTAGAATAAACGATGTTTGCTGTGTATCGTTATTGTCATATTTATCTTCTTTATGCTTATCGTTCTTGATGTGAATGAGCCTTTAGACACATTGAGACACTAAATTTTAAAGCCAATAAGAACCTTGTGACGAAACAAGAAACCAACTTCACCAGAAACCAGAGGAATATTTTCCCGCTGGCTAATGGGTTTAACACCCATGCTGATTTCTCTACAGGCCCAACAGGTGGTGAGACCCCTCATGTGTGAATGGACATGGCAAAAGAGCATGATGGCTTCCTACCTTGAGGAATTTTGCTTTAAGAACCGACCCATAGAGATGGTGGAGGAAAAATACCTATAAAGAAGGTGTTAGATCTAAGAGTCCATTGCCAAGCCCATAGGATGAGTTTGACAGTACATTGTGGTTAATGGGGGATGGGTGCGGGGGTTTGACAGAAGATCTGGGCTAGTCTACTTCTGAGCCTCATGCTTTGACATGCCAAGCATTCTACAGCCACCTCACACTGGGTCATGGGTCAAAAATAGAAGCAGCACCAGACTGCTGGCAACAGAAGGGAGAAGTATGAGAAGGGGGCTCTGATTTTGAGATCCTTACACAGGCTGATAACTGTGTGTGAGAGATAAGGAGAAGTATGTGTGTGAGGGTGGATGCTAATTTCGTCATGTTGCAGGAAATATTAAGCAACATGGTGCAAAATATTTTTCTTATAGGCCTACTCTATCCATGCCATTGGCCTCTACTGGTTTTACTTTGGTAAATCACTTATAAAAGTAAAAAAAAAAAGTTTATAGCTGGCTTCCGGTAATGAGTAAAATAGAGTAAATTGTAACAAAGAAAAGTCCTTTAATAAATCTACTTCTACTAGTCAAGATGAAGCTGATTGTAGGAATTCTTGTTTTTTATGGCACAGTTACATAGCTTTGTTTTTTTAGGGAAACTGTATGGCTTATGCAAAATGGTACTTAAAACTAGTGATGTGTGGTTTATTAATGTGGTCTTTTTGGCTGTGTATTGTAATGATTCAGAGTAAATGGATACTTCACATAGACTTGTTTTTTCTGGTAATACAGTTCATGCAAATTGCACCAATCAGCCTCATGCGTTTGAGGAAGTGTGTGTTGTTCTGTAATAATTGCCTACTCGTTACACCTACATAGGCTATTATTATAATTCAGAATGATTATATTTGTGTATGTGCACAAACCTTGTGACTGTCCTCTATTATTCTTTCCCTCGGGGTCACACTTCCTTCCTTATCAGGGAGGTAATTCTCAAAATATTGATGTTCTGCTCAGCAGAAATGCAGTAAAACACTTGGGTAACACTGTTGACCAGGCTGCAAATATTTAGAGCATTAGAACTAGAGGGAAGATGTTTATGTAATTAGTTTTTTAAAAAAGTCTTCTGTTCTTGAGTTCTCTGAAACACTCATGGTTTTACGTAATCATGTTTAAACCAGTAAAACCCCATAAACTTGGTAGGTAGGTTTTTGTGGTGATGATGATCATGTCAGTGTGTAGCACAAACACTAGAGCAACACCAAAGTCATTGGTTTGATTCTCAGCGCATTAAAATCTTAAATTAAAAATCACTTTGGATAAATGTCTTCTCAAAGCATTTAAGTGTATGTCTGCATGCTGACTACTCTGCTCATTTGGGTTTATCTTGCTAGCTGTCAATCACACTCTGTAGTTTCTGCTTTGATGACAAAAGGCATTAGATTCTGTGTAATAATACTATGAAATGTTAGATATGTTTTCCATCCGTAATTAAATAGTTGAATTATACAAAAAAACAAATATGTTTGTCTTAAAGTAGTAATTACCATAAACAAAATTGATATTTTGGAATGCTGTAGTGTTTGTTTATTATAGTGCTGTCAAATGATTAATCGCGATTAATCGCATCCAAAAAGTTTTTGTTTATATAATATATGTGTGTGTGCTGTGTATATTTATTATGTATATATATTAAATACAAACAAATGCATGTATATATTTAAGAAATTTTACTATTATTTTACTATTGTATATTAAATATATTTATATATGATGTAATTTATATGAATATAATTATACACATGTATATATTTTCAAAATATATGCTGTATG
>JAUZSZ010000095.1:17585224-17596859 GCA_034780575.1 Labeobarbus marequensis | reverse complement strand
TCATGGAAATTACTAAAGTAGTCAAACCTGTTCATTAGAAGGGGGCGACCCAATACTTTTGGCAATATAGTGTATATGTTAGTCATAGTTTTGTAGTAATTTATCACGCAAAATCCACACAATGATTTTTTTTTTTTTTCATTTTGTCGTCATCTTACACACTCAGCTTACGCTCAGTTTGACCTGGTCTGTGCTACATTCTTGGTCACACCTCCATGTCCTTTTGCCGAAGAGTTTCCTGCCATTTGATTCAGAGTATTTTATCAGTAGGCCAGTTCTATTTTAGCTTATGGGAGACTTGAATGGGAGGATGTGAGATGTTAAATCGTTTCTGAAAAGAATAACCCTGAATAAAGCAGTTGTCTTGCTTTGAAGGTGCATTCATTCGCATATAACAGCCAACTGCTGCTTTGCAATTATCCTAAAAATATGGTGCACAGTACATGCTATTTAATTGTCATCAAGATTTATGCTCTATTTCTCAGATTTTATAACCAAGTTCCCAGGGAATGTAGGGATTGCATGGGTTTTAATCATCCTCAGACACATTGTGGTGATTTATTGAGCATGTGGTATAAGAAGCTCACACTTCTCTATCAATAACAACAGCAACAACTTTAGAATGTTGTTATTGTACATGGGTTTGTAATGGAACATTTTAGATGTACCAGCCACATGACTTATGTGGTCATAGCACAGATTGGCCATGCTTTTTGTAATTGTTTTTTTCTTTTCTTTTTAATTAATGTATTTTGCATTTTTACATTTTGCGATTGTTTTGTAGAAAACTATTCGTTGCCATTAAAGTGAAATTACTGAAACTACACATAGGAGCCTGATAAAAATGTTCATTTTGGAAGAAATTTCAAACGTTACTTAGAGACTTTTGAACTTGAACTCTTCATATCTATCAATACAGCGTATACAATTATATTACGTTACGTAAGTAATTAATTAACGTGTTGGTATGTACTCATAACTTGCTGAAAAACAGGAGGAGATGAGCAAAGACACATGCCACGCCAAGCCTCTCTAAAACAAAACAGATGTTTCAATTTTAGAAGTAATCTTCCCCTAAACACTCTTCCACCCCAGTCTAAAGGAATTTAGCATTTAATAAACTTCTGTATCTGCTGGCTCACAGTGAATCATCTCAATACAGTGCACTTCAAAGGTCTGAAATCTTGCCAGTTCAAAAAATGCTGATTTTTAAGAATTATAGTTAAGAGTTAATCAAAATAAAGACAGCTTTGGTTAAGTCTTGAACCTTTAGACATTTTTGCCATGACTTTAATTTGGACGTTTAGGCTTCCTGTCAGACTTCCTACAGACAGCTTAGAAACTGGAAATGTGTTTTTATGATAAGACAATTTGAGGAGGAGGGTGTGATGATGCTAATGTAGAAATTTTAAACATTTTGAAGGATTATGGAAATCCAGATTGCATTATCATACCATTTTCAGCATTATTATTTCCAAAATGATAGCTCTTCTTAGGGAGCACTTGTAATTAGTTGTGCATAATGTTTTAATTAGGTTGCAGAAACGAATAAAATATTAAGATAAATGGTTAACACACTTAAACCCAATGAGTTCAGTATTTTTCTTTTGTTTCTTCAGATAAACATTCTAAAGATGTGCCAAATCTGCTCTTTTCATCTATTGAGCAACAATCCCGTCCCGTCACATTTATACGGAGCTCTAGCTAAAATTCATCTCTCCTCTGGGAGGAGCAATATGGTTGACCTTATCTTTCAATCATTGCAAAGATTGAACTTATTCCACTTCTCTCAATCCAGCCTGGGCTTGTTGTATTTTCTTATGTCCAATGGTACTGCGATGGAGCTGACTCACATTGTTTTGTTGTATGTAGGTAATTTGTGTTTCTTAATGTCCCACTGCTACAACATTTTCATAAGGTTCTATTACATGTAGGGATCAACCACTAAAGTAGTTGTAGTTTTTTGACTGCGAAAATCAGTGTACAGAGGAAAGAAAGAGAAAAAGAGAGCAAAACAGTAAAGAACAGAATAGAGCACTAAAGTATCTTCAAAACATTGAAAATTTGACAAAGGACCACCCTGTGATGTCATCCTCCTTTCCTTCTGTTTCATTCTGTTACCGTCTGATTGTTACAGCAGACTTCCCCTCTCACCTGTGAAATAACTTCCTTTGAGCATGTTTTGGAGACTTAAATCTAATGTATTTTCACATATCTAACAGATGTGAACAACTAATCAGCATTATTTGCAGCAGACTGTGCTGAGAAGCCAAGCACTGATAGAAACCTGATCTCCTAAAATTTGTTGAAGCACAATGTCAGAGAGCTGAATGCCAACAAAGATCAGGTGACACACTGGGTCTTATGTCACTGTTGACCAATGTAATACTTTGGAAGAAATCCCATCAAAATGAAAGCCACCTGGGAAAGAAATTTTCCTGGGTTGTGCTTGTTTCTCTTAAAACAGTCATTTACTCACTCACTTCTGTGAAACAAATGTCAAATGTTTTTTGGTCCATGCAATGAAAGGTAGTATAGGGTCCAATGTTATTTTGAACACCACCAACTTCATTGTATGAACTAAAACAGCTGAGACTTTAATTAAAACATTTTTGGTTCCACAGAAGAAGAAATTCATTTTTGAAAAGTCAAACAATGTCAGAATTTTCATTTTTTGGTGAAAGGCAAAGAGTATACACAAATGCTCATAAATAGATTTACTTAATTGTCCTCTTTTTCAGAAATTGACGGCCACGCATCCACTGTAAGATACCAAACCAAAACCCCTGGATTCAGTTCCAAGTCTGTTATCTACAATGGCAACAGAACAATGGCGGTAAGTGTGACCACATTCACTACATTTCCAATTGCACCGTTTATCTGAGGCAAATGCTAACTGAGCTTGTTTTAGTAAAGGATTAAGCTTTTCAATAGACCTGCGATAACATTTCCGGCTCATTTCAAGGTCCAATTTTAAAAGCCCAGACAGAAATGAAATTGTTTACAGGAAGAAATTGTATTGTTAATTTCAGTCGGCAAGTTCTTGATGTTAGCTACTGAGTTAAATTCTATAATATTATATTGTTTTACACGGATAGCACTATTAAAATCAGGTCAGAACAGCCATGCATGAATAGTTATTTGTTGGACTGATTGCAAAGTCCACAATCCGTTGACAATGAGTGGCTGTGTGGCTGCACCCTGCAAACACAATGATGCGGTATTTTGCGTTCTCCTGTGGGAGCTGTGTTTAGAAAGTGAAGTGCAGTACTAGCAAGCTGCGGAATTGAGTTCAGAGCCCAATGTGCATCTGAAACATTCCTAACCCAAGACCTCATGAGCCAAATGGTGGCCCGGAAGCCACATTACCCCTTCTGTGTGATAACAGTGAGCCCGCAAGAGCAGTTAGCATGTGCTTAATCACTCATATCAGACACAAAATGTTGCTTTTTGTATAATTTTGAGATTCATACGACTCCCTTTTACTCAGACACCTCGACTGTCTCAGTACGCGGGAGAATTTTCCTCTCGCTCTGCAGTAGAAGTGGGCACTCGGCAAAGAATCAGCCATGGTGTGCCTATGCCTGCCGTAGTGGGCCGCCCGTACATGTACCATGATGATGCTCATCTGAGTGGCTCTTACAACCAGATGCAAACATCGGAATCAAAGACGCTGAGTCGGACTGACCAGGAGGCTGCAGCAATGGCTGGGCTCACGTTACAACGGCAGCCATCTCCTGTGGGGAACTGGGTGGCATCCTATGGCCACAGTTCTTCACCCAATGTGGTGCAAAGACAGCGCACCCTCAGTGGGACCCTGGCACGAGAAGGTTACAATACAGGATGGAGGGAGGCGGAGTTGGCTAATCAATATTCATTTAAAGGCCCTTCCCACCGAACCATCAGCCGCATAAATAATCGTCAGGTGCAGCAGCAACAGCAGCAAAGGCTGAGCAGCAGCTCATTGCAGTGGCAGCAGATGTTCACTGGGGACACCAGTATGATGGGTGCTGGGCATTACCAGGGCACCATGAAAAGAGCGGGTTCTGTGCATAGTATGAAGAGTGTCGGTCGTGGTGTGGACGTTTATGATGGATTGGCCAATGGAACCGCAGATGCTCTTGGCGGGTAATGTTAAATTATTTTTTAATTGATCAGCTTAGTGCCACAGTCATTTCCTAAGAAGAAAAAAAGATGTCAATTGACACATTTAGTCATGTTCTCAAGCCATGTCTATATAATTCAAACCTGTGTAGATATACAACGTAGAAGCATTTAATACAATGCAATATGCATGATGAGAACTTTTGCTTTAAACGCATGATGATACATCATCAGTTATTTAGACATCTGAAACACACACATTACCATTCAACAGTTTGTTTGATTTAAAAAATTAATATTGTAAAATGTTATTACATTTTTGTATTTGTTGTAGTAAAATGTAGTTCATTCCTGTAATGGCAAAGCAGAAATTTAAGTAGCCATTACTCCAGTCTTCAGTGTCACATGATCCTTCAGAAATTTTTAATATGCCGATTTAGTACTAAAGAAAAAAAAATTATCAAATGCTACTTAATGTTTTTTGAGAAACCTTTGAAACAACTCGTTGATGAATAGAACGTTCAAAACAACAGTGTTTATCTGAAGTTAGTAATGTGTAACAACCTAAAAGTCTTTACTGGCAATTTTAATCAACTGAATGCATCCTTGCTGAATAAAAGTATCAATTTCTTTCTTTGAAAAAAAAAAAAATCTTACTCTAACTTTCCCTAAACCTTTAAATAGAAATACATTAAAAATTCATTTGTAATCTATTTCATGTATATTAGATTTTTATATGATATATTTCTAACACTTTCCATTTTGTTTTTGTGTGAATGAACAGAATCCATAACCTGGACATGACTACAGCAATCAGTTACATCTCTTCCACTGATGTTGCCATGCAGATGTTGGGAGCAGCCTACATACAACATCAGTGTTACCACAGCAATGAAGCCAAAACCATGGTAAAAATATATAATTATATACTTCTTAGATCAGCAATATAGACTTGTAGAAACGGACACTATGGAAATAACACATACTGTATTATGCAAGAACTAAGGAAATGGGAAAAGGGATCCAATTTTACCTTTATATTTCACACTAGTCAGTAAACCTTGTGCTCTTATTAATGTACTTTTGAAATATGTCTAATATTATGATTTTTCCAAATAACCACTAATATTCAATTTTTTTTAAAAATTACACGTTTCAGTCAAAATCAACAACACAATGAGATCATATTTTTAAATTTTGTAATTGGTTACTGTGTCATATTTTCCATTACCTTGGGGTCCATCCTGGGCAGACAGCAATGTGTTTACTTTGTATACGGCGACTTTCAGTCCAGGGCAGCAACAGAGCTCTGTTTGGACAGGATTAGAGGGCATAGACACAGGATGTGTTCTTCCTTTCAAAAACAGCTAGATGAAGTGCATCCGACAGGAACAGAATGCTGGGTCTAGTGACGTGTTTTAAAAAGCTGAACTCTTATGAACTTCACACTTTGCCTTAAAATCTCAAAGCTCATGGCGCGAGAAGCAGAAGAAACATGCAGCAGCGACCAAAGACTGATGCCTAAGTACAAAAACCGTTTGTATAAAAAATAGTGCAGAGGGAATCCTCCTCAAGTGTTTGGTTGATTTATCTGTTGAGTGGTTGAGTAAACAAAATGACCAAAATTCCTTTTAAAGTCTATAAAAATAAGAAATTAAGTTAAATAGACATCTCTACAACAAAAAGTAAATCATGTGACGTTTGGTTAAAAATATATAGATTTGCATAATTAATGGAGCATGTTAAAGCTCAAGGCTAAGCTGCTATTTTTATATGTTATACTCAAGCCAGATGGAGAGAATACCTTCACCCTGCCCTTAATCTTTATTCTGGACCTCAGGGGGCAGAACGTTCCGCCTGAGAGCACATCATAGCAAAACATAGACAGATGTCTGTGCAGGTTGCCATGTTGGGCTGAAAAAGTGTTCAGGAGATTAAGCACAAAAATGGGATTTAGAGACATGGGAACATTTCAGGATCAGGATAAGTAATGAAATGATTGAACAAAATATTTTTCTTTCTCACAGAACTAAGCTAGATATTTTTCTTGTTGCACAGGTGCGTAATTTGAAGGGCATCTCAGCATTAGTACAGCTGTTCAGCAGTGAGAACCAAGAGGTTCAGCGCTATGCGACAGGTGCTACACGCAACCTCATCTACGAGAATATGGACAACAAGACAGCACTTATCGAAGCCGGTGGCATTAGCAAACTCATTGGTGCTTTAAAAGAACCCGGTGATGAACTACGCAAAAATATCACAGGTATGTGTGAGATTTATTTGGACTGTGAACTTCACTTTGCAAATACAAAGTGGCACTCGTGTCTTGATCCAGTACAAAAGTCCACCTGCATCAGTTGGGCGATCCAACTTGGAGCAGAATTGTCAATGCAGACAGGTGGAGAGTTAAGAGCAGCAAGTGTATTTGGAGAAAGAAAGAGAGTGCAGAAAAGAAAAAAGTGGTCTGGCTGTTTCCTGGAATCACTCCAAGTCTCAGATGTAGTGGGAAGTAGACTCCCAGAGGCCTTTGTGCTTTGTGAGCTCTGCTATCACCCCCACCCCCTCATGCACCCACACTCACTTAGTAAACAGTCCTTGACATTCTTTTCTGCTGGACTCAGGGTTGCCAGGTCGCTTAGTGACATTTTATGACTTGTACTCTTATCTGTGTTGGCTTTGAAACCTCACAAGACACTAGCAGCTTAGCGCTCCTTGTAGTAAACATCCCCATACTAAAAACGTTTGAGAACTATAAGAAAACTGTAAGAAAGTGTTGTTGTTTTTAAAATAGTTTTATATATATTAATCGCACATTAACATATTATTCTAGATTAATATAGATATTTGTACTAGATTACTAATAATATGTGTAGTAGTAGTTCTCAATTATGCACTTTTTGCAACATTTGAATTTTAATGCTTCACCCCTACAATGTCAGTTCATCAGGTATTTTTATAATGAAATGAGTAAACATTTTTTTTTTAAATTTTGAACATAAATGAACTAAATGGTTCAGCTGGTGAATTTAGATTAAAGTCATTTCTGGGGATGAAACACATATGTAAGTTTATACAAAGTATACTGTAGTGGAAGATCAGATTTAAAAACTGTGATATGACTGAAACGTAATTGGCTATTAGTTGTTACACTCCATCAGCATTTACAAATATATATTATATTTATAATCAAAAAGCTAAACTCATTAAAGAGGACTAAATAATGTAAATTATAAATGTCTTTTAGAGATTTCTCTCTCTTTCTCTCTTTGTCCCTGTAGGCATTTTGTGGAACTTGTCTTCAAAAGACAGTCTGAAGGAGAGGCTGGCCAGAGAGAGTTTGTCTGAGTTGACAGAGAGAGTGCTGGTGCCTCTGTCTGGAGGAGGAGATGCTGGTGTCATTCAACAGAGTGTGTCTGAGGCTGATATTTTCTACAACACCTCAGGCTGCCTCAGGTACACACCTCACATATATGTGCATGCATTTAAATTTTAATACCTGTATGCATATGCATGTACAGCTTGGCAACAGTGAAATAGAGCATGGGGCAAAAATGTCAACGAATGTAGTAAAAAGCCACAGATATTTAAATTGTGGTTGCATAAAATGTATGCTTCATTTTAACATTAAAAAATGAAAATTATAAATGGTATATTTTGGAATATATATATTTTGGCCTGTTATTGTGCATTATGTCAGGTACTTGTGTATTTGTTAAAAATGTACATAAAAATAGGAGTTCATTTCTCACTCTGATGCACAGATAAACTGCACACACAGACATTTACACACCTTCATTGGTTAACAACCTCAAATATGATTGTTTATGGCTGGTTGCCATTGTTTGTAATATGCAAGTTTGTAAAAGATGCCAGACAAAGAGTATACAACATGTCAAATTTGCTATAAATATTTTAACAAAAATGCATCAGAAAAACATCTTGACATGTTAACAACACCCCTTTATATGCATTGAAGGAACCTGAGCTCGGTGAATGAAAGAACCAGGCAGCAGATGCGGGAAACTCGAGGGCTGGTAGACTCTCTGGTGGGATACATCGAAAACTCCCAACAAGAGGGAAAAGGAGGGGACAAGGTTAGACCTGACAATCAACATTCAAATGTAATATGCTAGCCTTGAGCCAGTGCACACACTGTATCTTTGCTAAGTGACAACTATTCTAGATCCAGTTCTCAGATGGCAATTAGAAAACGATTCTATATATAAAATCAAGAATCATCAGTTGCTGTAATCTACAATATCATTTCCAAAAGCATTTGAAATCCTCATTCTGTAATTCTGTGCCTCTAGGGTGTAGAAAACTGTGTATGTGTCCTGCGCAACCTGTCGTACCAGCTGTACTCTGAGGTCCCTGCTTCAGTTCAGATGCGTTTGGAAGGACCCACTCGAGCACAGGACACGAGGCACAACGACCCCATCGGCTGCTTCACACCACAGAGCAAGAAAGCAAAAGATGTCAGTCAATCACCTGCGGTTTTCTACATAAATTTTAATGTGTTTTAATGAAATCTGATTTTTCCCAAACCTAATCTGACATTTCATTAAAATTGCTGACTTTTTTCTTTTTAAATAGGATATTCTTTGAATATACAGTATAGTGTAAATAATACATACACTACTATTTAAGAATTATGGGATGGTGAGATTTTTAAATGTTTTTGAAAGAAGACAATTGTGCTCATCAAGGCTACATTTTTTTTGATCAGAAATACTAAAATCAGTAATAATGTGAAACATTTTTCTACTTTTTTCTATTTTAATATTCTTTGGAAAAATGTACTTCTATGGTGACAAAGCTGAATTTGCAGTAGCCATTACTCCATTCTAACATGTCTTATTATTATCAATATTGAAAACAGTCGTGCTGCTTAATATTTCTGTGGAAACCATGATACATATTTTTTTCAGGATTTCATTGATGAATAGAAATGTAAAAAAAGGTCAGCATTTATTTGAAACAATTTTTTTTCAGAAGATTATAAATGTCTTTACTTTCACTTTTGATCAATTTCATGCATCCTTGCTGGATAAAAGTATTCATTTCTTTCAAAAAAAAAAAAATCTTACTGACCCCAAACCTTTGAACAGTAGTGTAGTTATCTCTCCAGTGCAAAAGACATAGGTATTATACTTCATATCTGCAGTCTGTCATTAATGAGTTTATAACGTGTCCCATCAGAGGACCCAAGACCTAACCACCTTCTCTGAAGTGGCACGAGTCCCTAAAGGAGCAGAGTGGCTGTGGCACCCCAAGATAGTCGCTCTGTACAACGGCATCCTGCAGAGCTCTGAAACAAACACAACCACACGTGAGGCAGCGGCTGGAGCCCTGCAGAACGTCACAGCAGGCGACAGCAGGGTGAGATACCAGATCTGACACTGAACTTTTCACAGCTGAATTCCATTACTCATATTTAATCTAATTTGTGAGACAGAATCGTGTAATGTCAATCTTTATCGTCGCTGAATGTGTCACTTTTATCTCTTTCAGCTCTGACTGTAATGTTCAGTGTGTTCTTAAACTCTCTACTTATTCAGTCTGCATGTTTCTCCCATAGAATTTTTCCATTCCATTTCTCCTACACTCCTAAAAATAAAGGTTATTCAGTGACACCTCTGTGAAACGTTATTTTTAAGAATGCTTTGTGTTTTATCTGGCTGACTGTATAAGTCATTTTTCTCTGTCTCTCGTTTTCCTTCACTCACCATTTTCCTTTGTTCTCTCTTAGTGGGCCTCTGTGTTGAGTCGTGTGGCTTTGGAGCAGGAGCGGATGTTGCCGGTGATTCTTGACCTGTTGCGAAGCCCCACAGATGCCGAGCTCCGTTCTCTCATGGGTCTGCTGAGGAACCTCTCCCGACACTGCAAAAACAAAGCTGATATGGGTTAGTGAATGACTTTCTGCTCCAACTCTCTGTCTTTAATTACAACTTAATGTGTAAAACATTCCAGCCAAGATTTCAACATTCTGGCAAAGAAAATGTCTAGATCAGTAAAAACCTACATTAAGTTTTGCGCAAGGCGATAACTACGAAAAAAAAGGCCTCTTAAAATCTATATTTTTCTTCTCACTTGCACAGAGTGCGCCGTTCCCCCTCATAGTATTAAATGTATTTCTTAGACATTGTTTTTACTCCCACACATTCTTTTCAGCTCCCATCAGACTCATACTTGTAACATTCCCAGTATCCGCTGCCGCCCGTTTATCCCCACCCTGACCTCTGTTCTCTGCTTCACCGTAATCCACCCCTGCTGGGCCACAGGGCGCCTCTTTCCTCACACTACACATATCATTCACTCTTTTTGTTTGTGTAATTCCAGCTAAATTTGTTATTGCTTCCTATCTATAGCTACCAAAGTGGTGAATATTCTGGTGAACAAACTCCCCAGTGATGGGCATCAGAAAGAACCTTCTAGTGACGTGGTGGTCAACATCTGTGGGGTTCTCAACAACCTGGTTACAGGAAGCTCTCTAGCTGCGAGAGATATCACTTACTTTGATGGA
This sequence comes from Labeobarbus marequensis, assembly GCA_034780575.1. Taxonomy (NCBI): domain Eukaryota; kingdom Metazoa; phylum Chordata; class Actinopteri; order Cypriniformes; family Cyprinidae; genus Labeobarbus; species Labeobarbus marequensis. The sequence continues at coordinate 17,586,232 of JAUZSZ010000095.1, read as the reverse complement.
CTACCCAAGCTGGTCAGCATTAAGACATCTCATGACAACAGGTAAAAAGAAAACAATTGAATGAAATTCATATGTTTATTCAAGGGAGGATTGAATTGATCAAACATGACAGTAAATACGTTTATAATGTTACTAAAAGGATTTATTTAAAATAAATGCAGTTCCTGTGAACTTTCTATTCCTCAGAGAGTCTGATAGAAAGCTGATAGAAATTGGTTACGTATGCAGAAGGAGAAAAAAAGAACACGTCACAAATGTGAATATTTTAATTTGCGAGTAAAATCTGACCAAAACAAGTTCAAAACTCCTTTAAATAATTCATAACTCATTTAAGTAATGCTTTGCTTAAAACCCTTATGTAAATATGCATTATAAAGTTATTCATAGTGAATGTTATAATTCATTGTAACACTTCATAAATAATTGTGACCAAAGTTAAATTGCATTATAATATTTGCAGGTTATAAAATTGGCTGTTTGTCATGTGTTTCAATGCATTATACATTCTAAAAGTGTGTTGCAAAGAATAGATAAGAATTATAATGTATCATAACTGTGGTTACAATTATTCCTGAGACCATATAATGCATTATAAGGTGCATTACAAGGCATAATTACTGCATTAAAAATACTTTTATAATGCATTATTCATAATGGCTTTTCGTAAAGTGTTACTAAAAACCCATATTTGTAATCCTCTATTCAGAATATTGGTTCTTTTATGCTGCTTACAGCCCTGTTACTTTTAACCTGAAGTGAGAAAGTATCATTTCTTTGAAGAAATCAGCAAGGTTTCTTGACATTTTCAGGCATAAATCATACTCTAAATGATCCATTTATATTGGACCTCACCTACCATCTCTCATAGCACTACTGTTGTAATATAGACTACATGCTGTTGCATTATTTAGCTGTTTAATCAAGAGCACAATGTCCCAGCATTGCTTCTCATGTTTCTCCTTCTTATTCTGTCTCAGTCCTGGGAAGCTAAAAGCCGCCAGGGCCGCC
>JAUZSZ010000095.1:17550247-17569480 GCA_034780575.1 Labeobarbus marequensis | reverse complement strand
GGTTACACTTTATTTTAAGGTATTCTTTTTACAGTGTAATTATACATTTATGTACTAAGTATTAATAATTAACTACTTGTACTTACTATATGGTTAGGTTTAGTATTAGTGTTTGGCTTAGTGTTACTTGCATGTAATTCTGCATAATTAATGTTATTATAATAATAAGTACGTGTAATGTGTAACAAAGACACTGCAAAATAAAGTACTACCAGTTATGAAATAAAATCAGGTCAATCTCAGGCACTTAAAATAGTGTTAATTATAACTTGATTATTTACACAACGGCAAGAAAATTAACAGAAAAAAATCCACTCAAACCAATTTAAAGTACTAATATTAAAATTCTGGTCAATACAGATAAACCAATAATGATTTAAATGCTGTGTTCGAAAATAATAAATACCATTTTATCTGAATAAAAGAAATTTAAACCTATACAATTATTTTAAATGCTACAAATAAATTTAGGCTACACAACATTATGATGTACAGTATAAAAAAGTTATATTCAATAAATATTACATTTAACAGTCTTATTAAATTATTTGTGTTTTTAAGCATAACTTGAAATGAGCATTAAAGGACATCACTGGCAATCTAAACATAAAAATAGCATGAATAAATTAGTTTGCCTTGCATAATTACAAAAATATTCAATGTATATTAATATTTCAAATACAAAAAAATCAATGGATAAAAAAGAACTGATATAATGTTCGTCCCTAGAAATTAGCTTTAAATTAATTTATTTTGCTTATTAAAAACTACCCCTTTTTCACAGTGTTATTTTATTTTAAAATGATAGTCTTTGTTAAAATTTTTAATTCAATTTTACTTTTATACATTCTTTTTTAAATTTAGGTAAAGTTTTAGTCATTTTATTATTATTATTATTTTTAATATGTCCAAATAGTTTGATTTGTTTAGTTAATTATTTTAGTATTTCACCTTAAACTAAATGAAAATTTTTAAATTTTTTTTTTTTGGGGGTTTAGTTTTAGTTAATGATCATAAATGTACATTACATTGTCATATTGTGATAAAAAAACTATTTTACCCACAACAAACAATGAGGCAAATAATCCGATCTTGTCCCCAAACTGCTCACTAGTGACAGTATTGGTGTGGATAAAGACCTCATTTCTCAAGCGAGTTTGCCGTACCACATTGTTGACAGGACCACTCCGGACCCTGCGACCACGTTACTGCAGCTGAAGAAACGAACGATGTGACAGGCACGGTGGAATTAGCCGCTGAAAATAATAAGAGAGATGTGACTATTCAACCCTGTTATACAACACGTCCCACATTATTTTGGAAAAGCAGAGGCAGAGCAGATGAGGTGGGAGGGAGAAAAAAAAAGACCGGAGATAGCAGATGTAGGACTACTGCACACAATATGTTTCACGCTCTGTCTCTGTGTCACACTGATTCTGACATTAGCATCTGATCCAGGCAAAGTCTCTCGGGACTACTGCAAAAAGGGCACGTTGGTGACAATGACAGTCTGACAAAGAGACGTGTGTCTGAAAGCTGATTTCTATGCAAATAAAAGTGCTTGGATTGACGGGTGGATTCCCCATGACTGGAATACAGATTGTCGTGTCTAAATTCGGTAGGGCGTCCCTTTTATTGAATTCTGAGAATGTTAATGGTCATACACAGGTTAGTGGAGTGGTTCCGTCTGCTGAAAGCAGATAATCATGCCGTTTCCACACACAAACATTTCCCTACAGCACCACTGCTCCACTTTATACATCTCTCAGGAGACAAGCTCACTGTTAAATGTAGTTCACCCTTCACTTTGAAAACGCAACAGACACTCTCTCAGATTGGCATTGTTTTACTGACCTACACTTTAAATATTCTCTTTGAAGTGTCCTTTCACAGAGAAAATGGGAATTTTCTCTGTGAAAACAAAATTAAGGAGCATGATAATTCAGTCATTACATTTAGAAAAAGAAACATTACAAACTGGTAGATTAGTGAGAGACATGGCCAAGCAGGAAGTGCACAGGCTGGTATTTAATAGCAGGTCATCCGAATTTTACATTTTCAATCCCACCCTTCCATCATGCTTTCATATTTCAAAGTCTCTGTCAATGAAAACCACCCAAATCCTCGATTTTTACATCTTGTGAAAATATGAGTGTATTATATTTCGTCTTATGAGGCACTGGTGGAAACGCAGGAAGCTGAACGTGTGACTTTATTCTGTGCTGCCATCTCCGCTGATTTCAAAAGAGGTAAGTATACTAGCAGTACATTGCGCGAGGCTTGACTTGCACTTCACAACAGCACAAGCATGTTTCTGCAAAGACATTCACCATGTTTTCTACAAAAACGTCTGACGTGTTTAAGTGTTTCTGTGGTGTGAGAATGTGAAAAAGTTATGCTAAATCCGATCTGGCCGGTCAGACTGAATAACATTTGTTTAATGTGAATAGCATTCCAAACCACATATGAATGTAGCTCAAAACGGATTTGCACAAATCGGATTTCATGTAAACATTCATCTAAATATGATCGGATTTCAATCAGATTTGCACAAAAATCAGGCTGACAGTCTGAACAAGAGCCTTAGAGAGTGGCTATGTGATTTCTAAGGTGTTCTGGGAAGTTTCTTACTGGCCGAAATTAAAAGAAGAAAATGTGACCGTGCAAACCCTCCCGCCAAGTTTCTAGGTTGTTGTGGATGGTTGTCAGGGTGTTGCTATGCAGTTACTAAGGCCTTCTGACTGTTGTTGGTGTGCTCATAAACAGTTTCTAGGGTGTTCTGGGTGGTTGCTCACTGGTCCAGATAAAAAAAGTTTTAAAAAACTTGAGTGTGAATGACCAAACAAAACCTGCCTACTTGTTTCTAGTGAGCGGTCAATGGTTGGCAGGGTGTTACTATGCAGTTGCCGAGGTTTTTTGAGTGTTGTGCAGTTGCTAGGGTGTTCTGGGTGGTCACTTGCTATTCTGGATCAAAAGGAGAAAATGTGAGTGAGCTTGACCATACAAAAGCTGCTGCCACATTTCTAGGGTATCGAGGATGGTTGCCAGGATGTTGCTATGCAGTTGCCAAGGTATTTTGAGTGTTTTCAGCACACTGTCATGCAGTTGCTTGGGTGGTTCTGGGTGGTTGTTTACTAGTCTGGATCAAAAGAAGAAAATGTTAGTGGGATTGACCATACAAAACCTGCCACCATGTTGCTTCTGGGTCCTGGATTGTTGCTAAGGCGTTGCTATGCTAAAAATAAGTGTTTTAAAGCTTGTTGCTATCTGGTTGCTAGGGTGTTCTGTGTGGTTGCTTACTGGTTATGATCAAAAGAATAAAATGTGAGTAGTTTCGACCTTACAAAACCTGTTATTAGTGTTGTGGATGGTTGCCAGGGCATTGCTATGCAGTTGCTAAGGTGTTCTGCATGGGTTTGTACAAGTTGTTATGTGTTTGCTAATGGGTTTTGTGCAGCAGCTTAATGGACCAAAGAATAAGAACCTATTCCTATGTCTGTGTGATATTCTGGTCTCTAAAAAAGAATTGGGTCTCTTCAGCAATGTATGTCAATATTTTTTTTCCCATTTCATCACCAAGCACGAGAAAAAACGATCAGTTAGAAAAATAATACAGTAGAACACCTCTTCTCAACAATCTGCACCGTCTGAGGTATCATTCACATCTGCAGCACAAATGTGTGGGAAGAATCATGTGGCAAAGTTCAAAGCTCTAACTTTAGAAGTATGAGCTATAATAATATTGATGCTTGAGCGTAGGAGGCTCTGTGTCTGTGAGTACTTTATCCATTCACCACAGATCCGCCTGTTTAAAATGATCTGATTCAAAAGGCAGCTGTGCTTGAAATGATGTCAACATCATCACAGCATTTTTGGTCATGTCCCAGCCTGCTTCAATGTTGTTCGCTTTTGACAATCTTCTGTTCCAAGCCACCATTAACCCTCAGCAAATGGAGTGATCTTGAGCCATTATACCCAGTTTAAGACACATTCACAGAGAGAAGCGCTCTGAGCTCAGGGAACCTCTGAGTGCCCACAGAGCAAATGTCGGTAGGTCTGATACTGAGACTCTCTCAGCTGGAGGAAATGGCTGTTTCTGTTACTGTGAGAACAGTGTAAGATATAGTGTAATGTAATTAGAATGGAAGGTCGCATTGTTATAATAGGCTTGAATAACTCAACAAATACAGGAGAACATACATTAAAATTTTGACCTTTTTTTTATTTTTATTTTTTACAGATTCAGTTTCTTTTTTCCAAATTATTTTTTTTTTCAAAAAGCATGTCAATTTAATGTAAATAATGAAATATACACAATTTAGCAACAATTTATAAACATTTTGACAAAAAAATTAATAAATAAATTTAGGGCCCTATATAATCTTTTATTTTTTCCCAAATTAAATGTTTAAATTAAATTAATTTTTTTAATCATCAAAAAGCATGTTTAATCAATTTTCATTCATAAAATTTTAACAGTTTAATACTTCATTAAAATGTTAATAATAAATTTTATTCTGTGTCTGTCTCTTTTAAATTTCTGGATTTATAATTAAAGAACACACAAGACTAAAACATAACTATAAAAATGTTATGGTTACATTATATCATTATTTCCAGCTATTAAACTGTCAATACAAAAGATCATTCACAAAATATTACATTTTTATTATATTAAATAATAATAATAATAATAATAATAATAATAATAATATTATATATATATATATATATATATATACACAAAACAGATAAAAATATTTTTAAATGAAATTAATTAAAACATTAATTATATTATTACTGAATACCTTTGTGGTAGAAAAATAAATGTAAATGAAAATACAGTATTATTTCTGGCACGGAATGCCTTCTCTGTACTATTGCTGGAATGTCAACGAACATTCAGTCCAAAACAAACCAAAAACAAAGCTCAAACAACAAACAAGAGATTTGCTGCATAAATAACACAGCGAGCACAAACATATGCTGAAACACAAATTTGTTACTGCTGCTCTCGAAGTCTATGGAGGTGCTAAATACTGAAAGACTGAGGGAGAAATAGTAATTCACACATTCACACTAACATAACATATACCAACACATAAATACACACTCAGCGCCATCAAATGAAGAACTCAGGAGGGTGTCAGTGGGTATCATTACACAAGCGGAAGAGAAGCCTACCCACTCTATCTGACCCTGATGGCTTCTGGCTGGCTGGACTGCCAAGAGTATTTCATCTCCTCAGCTTCCTTTCAACACCTCCATGCAGCCTTCCAGAATCCACAAATCCACTGAGCCTTCAGTGATGAAGACTTTTGAGATGATCTTACCAATTTCAAGGAGGAAAAAGTCTTTAAAAGAGAACTAAAGACCTTTGAGGCTTTTGACAGAGGGCCTGATCTTTAAAATGGACCGTTTGTCACATAACGCCTCAAACTCCAGAAATTTCACAAGACTCAACACCTTCTCCAAGCCTCCAAGATCATTCTGTTACAATATAGAGCACATTATTGAATATTTCTACAAGATTAACACTGAAAACTAAATGTGCCAATGTCTAAACTGTCAGATTAAAAAGTGAAACAAAAATAAAATATCTAATATAAGGTGACAAGATCACATTGCACAAGGACCACAGCGTTGGTGGCTTTTCTTTGGTGAAATATGATCCTGTGGGAGATGCAGAGCAGCTTCTAATTGGCAGGTGGCATGAGCTGTGTGGGGATAAACATCCATGCTCAGACTCTTCCTAATCTGATTAAGGTAAACAGCTCATCCAATGATACCTGACAAAGTTAAGACGTATTAGAGCAAAGCTGGCCAGTCTGGCTGCAACGCAACACTAAAGCATCAAGCACTACAGTGCATTTGATTCAATTCAATCTCATCCCATGAGAGCATGAGGCTCTAACCTCGGGATAGCCTTCAAGTGCCGGGGAAACTCCTCCTTCTGAACTCTATTAGCACACTGTGTACCAAAAGGCTATTTCTAGAGAACAGAGCATGATGGAAGAAGCCAGAGACGTCCTTATTAGAACGTCTCCTCAATGATGTGGAAATATGTCACCCACCTATATTAATCATAGACATCCATATGAATGTGTATGACTGTAGTGTTGATGCTTTAAAGAGGAATTTAAGATGTAACATTTTTGGAAAAAAAAAAAAACACTATTCATATAATTTAATAGATCATTTATTTATTAATTCATTTATTCACAAATGATTAATTAAATCGATTAAAAGTGAAAGTAAAGACATTGATAATGTTACCAAAAAATTGTTTCATAAAAAATGCTTTGTTTGAATTTTCTATTCAAAGAAATCCGAAAAAATGCATCACAGTTTCCATAAAAATACTGAGCAGCACAATTGTTTTTAATGTTGATAATAAATGTTACCTGAGCATCAAATCAGCATTTTAGACTGATTTGATATCACAGAAATAAAATATATTCAAATAGAAAAGGTTTGTTTTAAATTATAATAATATTTCACAATATTGCTCATTTTTTACAGTATTTTTGATCAAATAAATGCAGCCTTGGTGGGCATAAGAAATTTATATATGAGAGTAGGGATATGTGATTTTGATCACAGGCTGATATTAAGAGTTTTATTTCATTTATTAGCACTGTTTTTTTTTTGCTGAAAATTTAATTGTGCATGATAATTTCCAATATTTTCACATTTGAATTACCCTTGCCATCATCTAAAGCTCATTTAAAGTTCATTTTAAAGAACAATAATACTTAAATTAATGATACTGTTAAAGGTGCTGTATGTAAGTTTTTGACTCTACTAAAGCATAGAAATACCGTAATATGTTTGCAGATATGCTAAGCTAACATGTTAATCTGAAAAACAATGCTACAGTCAGTTATTCTCCTTTGAAAATGTGCATTCCGGGCCAGAACGTCGGTCTCTGTTTTGGTTTGTGAAACCCGTCCATTGCCAGTTTACCCAATTGTATTTCTGCACCCCAGGTTGCCAGTTGGAGGGAAACATAGCGTATTTCATTTTGGTCATCATCATGTGCGCTCGTTCCGGTTGGTGTACTCAATCTGGCAACCTGCCTATGCCTCAAGTCTGAGGAGGAGGGGCTGGGTGAAAAAAACCCTCTCCAATATTTTGAATTTGAGCTGCAATGCCTACTTCAACCACTAGGTGTCAATTCTACATACAGCACCTTTAATTGTATGAAAAATAAAAAAGAAAACAAATAGATAGAATACAAAAAGATTAGAGAAGATAGTTTTATTTTATTTTTTTTTAAAGAAGACAAGCAGTTAGTAAATGAATAGAATGTAAGTCTAAATGGGGCAAGTTTTTGTATAAAGAGTGCTAGAGTTAGAGGGTCAAATAAAGATGGAAGAGATGTGTTTTTGGCCAAATTGTGAAGATGGCTAAGGATTCAGCTGCTCGGATTGAGTTGGGCAGGTCATTCCACCAGGAGGAAACATTTAATTTAAAAGTCTGTGAAAGTGACATTGTGCCTCTTTGGGATGGCACAATAAAGCGACATTCATTTGCAGAACGCAAGCTTCTAGAGGGCACATAAGTCTGAAGTAAGAAACTTAGATAGAGGCAAATTATTATCTTATTTGGTTTTAGTGCATACAATATTTTAGAAAACACTTACGGCACTGTGAACTCAAATATGTTGTTGATTGTTTGTTTGAGCACCAGAATAACAGCCATCTGGATGAAGAGATCTGTAAGGCAGCCACTTGGATGACACTAAATCACAGAATTTTTTGTTTGCAATTAGATTTCAAGATTAGAATCACACTTTGGCTAAAATTGTCTGACAAATGCATGAATATAGCTAAATGAGCATATCTAAATATAAATGTAATATAAAATAATACTGGCATGACATACCTCTTCTAGTCTCCATTTCCCTGCAATTCGAACATAGTTTCCTGGATGTCCATTGATCCTAAGTACAGCATAAAGAGATGCTTTGAATAGTCTGCAACAAGAGAAAATAACTACAAAAGCACAAACACACATACGCACAATTACCTTCCTAGAAAGAATGCCACATAAAATAGAGATGAGAAGAGAGTAAAGAATTGAAATGTGAACATCTTCACTGTGAAGCGCTTCTCTGTGGCTGCAAAAGAGCGGGGCTTTTCTGCAAATAAACAGGTATTACATTTTAGTACAGGTAGTTTATCAGTATATTAATGTAATTGATTTCATGCTGACAACATTTAATACCCACCAAACTCACACAGTTTGAAGGCCACAATTTTGTTGACCTGAAAAGAAAAGAATCTATTATTTTCTTCCAAGCAACTTCTTTCCTCATTGGACAGTTTATCTACCAGTACTTACCCGAGTCATGACCTGAATAGTAATGTAGTGCAGCACTGCTCCAGATAACATGGCTACTGTGGTGGAATGATCACGCAGAAAGTCCCAATCGCTTTGGGACAACAATATTGCAGTTAAAACACGGCAGATGACCAGAGCGTGGGTCAAACCTATAATCACCATCAGCTGAACACAATGAAGATAAATTATTATTTGTTACATTATTTGTTTGTATGTGTAAGTAGCAAGTGAAAGTTTCTCACCACTAATGTGACCAACATAAGCACCACGATGCTGCGCAGGTAGGAATGTCTGAATTCTTTTGGCTTACACTTGGGATTATTTACGATCTCCAAAATCAATTCTTCCTGTGCATAGACCAAGTTATTTGGCTCCATTAGAAGATGGACATTAAATATGCTAAAAGTAATGATGAGGGAAAAAAGTAATAACCCTTACCTCCTCCTCGCACCAGTCAAACACTTTCCACTTTGACACATGCAGAGCTCGATGTCTCTTCCACAGCTCCAAGAACAGGGTTGCTAATCAAACAACATCATAGTACTTCAGCATCTATGTCATTTCACACAGAAATATGGATTTCATTTTTGCTAAATGGCAAAAACTCACCCCAAATTGCCATGAACATGGCAAAAGCCACCGTGCCTTCATTGTCAAATAGTTGGCTCACCTGTTTGCAAGCATTTACTGTGTTAACACAACTAGTCAAGAACACACAGAGAAGCACTGGCAGATAATAGTGGCGTTTCTTTTGAATAAACACTACTGTTCAAACGTCTGGGTTAGTAAGATTTCTTTTTGTAAGAAATGATATAAGATATTTCTTATTCAAATATATGCTGTTCTAGAGTAATGACTGCTGAAAATTCAGCTTTGCCGTCACAGGACAAATTTAGATTTTTTTAAAAATATATTAAAATAGAAAACACTTGTTTTAAATTGCAATATTATTTCACAGTATTAGAGTTTTAACAGTATTTTTGATCATATAAATGCAAACTTTGTGATCATAAGAGACTCTTACCAACCTCCATCTCTTAAATGAATGTGTCCAATAATATTCAGCACTTTTCAACACTATTAACTGTTGTATATCATGCACAACAATTAATAGTGTCAGAAAATGGCGAATTATAATGAAACAGTCACTTGTTTATTCACTGACCTTGGCGTATGTACAGGTGTCAGACAGGTTCCACACACTGCATCTTATGTCACATCTTGGACACATGATGATGTCGGAGTCACAGACTTCATGACTGTAAAAACACACCACAAAACACAAACACCAGCAGCATTTAGAGATAATTGGGTGTAGATTAAAATCAGATTAGTCTGACTGAATCTGATCCGTCATCTATCTCTACACCTCAACACTCACGTGAATCTGTTTGCTCTAAATATACTCACATGAGCGGACTCGTATTGAAGAAGGCAAGGCCATACAAGAACACAACAACACCAATAACAGCTGCAGGCACGAGCATGCGTGTGTACCAGCCCAGCCATAGGTAATACAGTGCCACTTTCTCCCCGAAGTAGTCCCTAAAAATTACGTGCATATAGATAGTGTTAAAATACAATATAATCAAGGAACGGAGAACACAAGATAAAACAAGGAGAACTTACTTGATATCAGTGACAGGCTGTTTAAAAAGCTTCATTACTGCCAACCAGCTTGCCCACTTCTTCTTTAGTTTTTTCTGCTCTTTTTTCTGAAGAGACAAGTCAACAATGTTTAACAAATCCTTTTAGGATAAAAAGCTCAGATATTTATTTTATAATTTGTTTGGCTACAGTGTAGATGAATACAAGAAGTAAGGGCTTAAAGACGTTTACCTCATGCAGACAGAAGATGGACTCAAAAGCACCTTGACACAACAGGTCTCTAAGGCCCTCTTACAGTGTAAAATAGAGGATAGAGACATTGATGATATTAGAGAGACTCAGTCTTTGTCCCTTTTTAATATTTCTTAAAATAAATTGAACATGTTTCTATTTATTTGTAAGCCCTTTTAATACGTGCATAGGCAAATGTCAATATTCAATTTAGTTTCACATTACACCATTCTATGTATAGCTTTTATGTATATAAACCCATTTTATGTATAGCTTTTACGGAAAGAAAAACATCTTAATGACCTCAAAACTTAGTGTCAACAAAAGGTAGAGTAAGTTCTTAGTTTCAGGTTCAGAATGAGACAAAAAACAATGGGAAAAAAGATGAACTGAAAGTGAAAATGAAAGACAGAGAGAGCATGAGCTTCGCAAGAGGAAAAATGTACCTCCTGATCCTATAAAGGTATTGTTCAAGACAAAGTGGACAATCCTGATTCTATGAGAAACAGAAACAGAAACTCATTACAAAAGCTTTGAATGGAATAACAGATTTTTTAAGCAAAGTGAGGGTGCTTGCTGTGACCCTTACCTGGTGCACAATGAGACAGACAAGTCACACTTTTGCTCTCCGCTCCAGTTACAAGCGTCAGACACCTTTAACAAGTACTTGTACTTTGCAAAGATCTCCTCAGGTGCACAGACACCAAAGAACACCTTTCCAGCATGTTCTATTCTCTGTTTAACAGAAATGAGAGTCTTGAGAAAGACTTAAATTTAACTGAAAGATACAATATTAGTGTGTGTGAGACGGTGACATAACATACAGTCACTTTAATGTTCTTCCGTTTCAGTTCACAGATAAAGGCATCCTGCTTCTTGAAGATTTGGTCCTCCATGTCCTCCACTTTATCAGCCACCAGTACATAGTCATATAATCGAGGAAGGTACAAGTTACGCTGAATGAAACAAATGCAGAAACAACTAGGTTAAGACAGAAAGAATCTAGTTTCAGACATGCTATTTTTTCTGTGAATATCAATTATTGGTCAGATTTTTGACTGTATTATTTGCTGACTGTTGGTTTTGTGTCAGTATTTGTGTCTGTGACTGTCACTTGGTTTTCTTGGGAAGTTTAGGTCATGCAGGACAAATGGCGATGTGAATGAGGCATTATAACCATAGTGTGGTAATTTTATCATGTGCTTTGCATCTGTACTTATCATAACTGAACATGTGCTCATGTAGAAATATCACTGTGGTGACTGTGGTATTGAAGCCAGTTGGTCAACAAATGCACAAAAACACACGTCACATGGTTTCTTTTCTTACCTGTGATGGAAGTAAAGGCTCATTTCCATTGTCCAGCTCATACAGAGCCACATCTTCCTGCAATACACAAGAATGACAAAAATAAGGTAAAGAGCACTTTATATTCATAAATTATACAATGCTTCATTTCAGTTTATATGTGAACTCCCTCAGTCAGAATCAGAATTCTACATCTGCTGGCACTGTCCCTCATGTATTGTGGACAGCAGAAGACTTCTGTATGTACTTACAATTAATCAGCCTAATCTTTTTTACTGACATACTATAAAGGAAAATGTGCATAAAGCAAACTGACATTTGTTTGTGAAGCCAGCCTTATCTCAATTGAAACGCAAATGTCTAACTCATGCAAGTTATTACAGTGACAGCTGGACAGTAACGACTAAGCTTTATACAATAAAAAGCAATTTGAGCACATTATTTTACAGGGGGATCCAAAAGTCTGTTTTTTTGTTTTTGTATAATTAAGATTTTCACTCACATTGTTATGCTGACAGTATAATTTATAATTTCACTTTTTTTTATTTTTTTATTTTTTATTAAATTAGCATAAATTGATTTTACTAGCCATGTCACATTTTTGGACCAAGTGTATCTGGACTTCAATGGACCTCACTTACAGTCTTTCAGAAACCATGTTTGTGTAGAAATCTAAGGTAATGGGTTTGGAAAGATATTATAGTATTATTCATATTTATAACACTGTTGCAACTAAAAGATGTGAAACAAATCTGCCTAGATTAAGTCTTAGGTAAAATAAATTCTGGTGGTAGCATTATAAAGCTTTCTTTCTTCTTTCCGTTCTACATTTTACTTTGTGTTTGACAGCAGCTATTGCTGCTGGTATGACTACAGGTCAAGACATGTAGTTTGGTAACCTTTTATAGAACTACAATTATCTGAGTGTGTGTCAGAAACACAGAAAACTGAGGAATCACTAACAACATGGATTTTGATTCCTCACCTCTGCATTACATAATCATTAACTGAAGCCACAATAATGAATGTTCTTGCTCTATGACGTTTAAAGCAGCACAGCCTCATGACAAATAACCTGTTCAGCCCCAACACCATTATTCATTCAGTTTTTGCACACATACATGATAATTTTACTCACAACATCCATTACTAATGAGTCAAAAACATCTAATCCATAATACGCAGGCCTATACAAGCAAATGAATGAGCAGTCAGAGTAAAACCTGAGTAGCCTGCATAAATATTGATACAGTTTGTTTATGGTCAGCAATGCCTCTTTTCTGAAGCATACACCTGAAAGTTCTCAGCAACAAGATGTTCAGGTTGGGTGAGTGTTCCTCAGAATAGTTCGTCATCTTCCGAGAACATTAATCCCTCCTAAATAACACTGTTAAATCTTTGTGAAATAACTACACTACACACATTTTAATAATCCAAATGAGACAGTTATGTTTTACATCCCAACATGTCATTCCCTAAGGGCAAATATAGTCATGACAAAGGTTTTGTCTTGCTTGACAGAAGACTGTAAACAAAAACATGTACCTCCAACTTTAAACAATGCTATGTACTTTCATTGTACATTGTGGAACATATTGTTTCAGTAAGATTAGCCAATGATGTTTAGGACAGGGTCAGTGCAACACAGAAACTGCTACTCTATCTACTGTACTGAAAATGATATATTTAAGGACATAATCTCTACATTTAAAATGACTAAACATCATATTTCCCATTGTAAATAGCTGTAACTAAATAGCCAGAAAACAGCACTAGTCTTTTTTCTTCACTTAAGCTATCAAAAGTCTCACATAGACCAACTGAATGAATAAACACTTCAAGATCAATCACAGAGACAGGCCTTTACCTAAGCACTTGCGAAACCTGCAACACACACAACCAAGCCCACACACACTGTACCTCTCGGTCAGTGAAGAGCATCTTCGCATCAAAGTTTCCAAACCAGTATTGTTAAGTTCTGGCAGACTGACGTCAGTGTCTCTTCTTTTATCCTCACATAGCCGAAGACCAGCTCTAACTAATGTGAGAAATTAAAACCAACTAGAAAGCGATCGAAAGCACTGTGAACTTCCGCATTTCCCATTGCATGTTTAAGAGAACCGCAAGCGCGACGGTATGCTCGTGCCATTTACCTTCACAGGTGAGACCACATACGTCATCGCTTTCTGTTGAAGGGCGGGGCTTTTACTGTCGATACACACATATCGTTACTGATAACGAGAGGGCGAAACTCAACTCCGCTTTCTCATTAAAGCTGTTCGCAGACGTTACCGCCAGATTACCGCAGAGGTGGTCAGTTGTCACTCCTCTGTATTTTATTATGGCGTTTGGAGTGTAAGAATCAAGAAAACACACACACAGACACACCTTTTTCTTGATTCTTATGCGCCAAACGCCATAATATACATACTTACGCGCGCGCGCACACACACACACACACACATATATATATATATGTATATATATGTGTGTATATATATATATGTCAACATTTGAAGTGGA
Source organism: Labeobarbus marequensis (assembly GCA_034780575.1). Taxonomy (NCBI): domain Eukaryota; kingdom Metazoa; phylum Chordata; class Actinopteri; order Cypriniformes; family Cyprinidae; genus Labeobarbus; species Labeobarbus marequensis. Next base: position 17,555,464 of record JAUZSZ010000095.1, on the reverse strand, counting down.
TCAAAAAAAAAAAAAAGTCAAGACAAGAACTGTTGTTGTTTTGGTTTTAGGACAACTTTGATGAAAGGTTTTGATCCACTTCAAATGTTGACTACTGCATATAAGGCATCTGTACTAAAATATTTGGCATTTCGTATTTTAATTTTCCCCTCTTCATACAATAAGCACTAGCCATTTAATTTTATTGAAACAATTAGAAAGTTACCATTGTCAAATTCAATGTTACAGCCTTGCTGCTATACCAGAAGTGGAATTCATCTCCTAATTTGCATTGTACATGATTAATCAACATGTCGCCATGCAAAACATTGAGCTTTACATTTTCACAAACATTACGACAAAGCACACTTGTTAAATGTGATCTCAAAGTACATAACTGAGTTAAATTTATTCATGAAAAGTAGTCATAAAAAATTGACACAGAACCTCAGAATAATTGTACACACACTAAAACACTGTTACTGCTGCAGACATGTTTTCAATCTATAGATATGTGGGTTATTTTGTTTCACTATCATTAGAGAAGTAGCCTGTACAATATGACAGCAAGAACTTTCATGGATTATACAACCAAAACTAAGATATGTGGAAAATCAAACAACTTTATAGAAAACAGCATGTTTGAAGTACATAAACATTAAAACACTAGTTTTAAGTAATTATGTTCAAAATGCTCACTCTGTGCCACCATCATCTTCAAGTGTTTTACGGAAGTGTTTGCGATTTGCATTCTTGCTACTGTTGAAGACCACACTGGACACCTTTTTGTCTTCTTCCTCTTTTTCAGTCCCCCACTTTCTTTTTTTTTCTTTATTCTCCCACAAGCTGAGGTGGTGGTGAAGAGGAGCATCCTCTCCTTCATCAGTCTCTTGTCTGTCATCAAAGTGTTGAAGTTCAACTTCTTCCTTCTTAGCATGATCAAGTTTGCTCCCACTCTGATCTTTAATCTTGGGTTTAGTGAACACAATCTTATTTTCACTGGTGCTGCCATGGTCCTGGTTGAAAGCTGGAGAGAAAGTCTCAGGCACATCTTTCTGAGACCTCCTGCTGTCTTGAAGACTTCGTATAAACTGATGAGCAATCTGACTATTCTTTCTATCACTGGTTTCCGCGGTATCTTCAAGACTGTAATGGGTCCAGCGCTCAGGGTGTGCAAGGTAGTCTGGGAGTTTTTTACCTGGAGGTTGTTTTTTGGTTGTCTCTTGGCCACTATACTTCCTTTGAGCTTCCTGCGGAGGTGATGGTGGAGCAGGACGGGCAAACGTGCCATCAAGAATGTTGTCTTCACCTAGATCTTTAGATGTGAGCTTTGCAGCACTATCCAACTGAGCAAAGATGTCCCTGCTCCGATCACAGAAACTAGAGCTCCCACCTGTCAGTCTGAAGGTGGGGTTTTCTTGAGGAACAGACTGGACATGCTGCCTAGTCTCATCTTCATCCTCTGAGGATGATGACAAATCCTCAACCTTTCTGCTGAAATGCTCAATGGGCTCATCAGAGTCAGAGTCGCTCAGAGAAAGATCATCTGGAAGTTCAATTGTATCTCTATTAGACAGACTGTTGAGGGCATCCTTTTCTTTGCGGTTTGGGTCACTCATTGTGCTGCTACTCTGAGGTTAGGTCAAGTGATACAGTTAGAAGCTGGATATTTATGCTGACAGATCTTCTGAAAGATCTAAAAGATAAAATACATGAAGAAATAGTTGCTTAGTGATGCACTAGACCAGATTCTCCTGACAGTTTCTCCAAGAGTAACAAAGTAAATGTGAAGTATTGACTGCACATAACACTAGTGCTAACAAACTAAATAGAATGGCGATTTTGAACTTCATTTTTGACCAACTCGTGAAAGATAAACTGACATATGAAGAGAAAAGGAAAGATGAGGAACAAATCTCTCACCAAAAGGAACTTGAGACACCTGTAGAAACCAGAATGAAAAACAAGCAGTGAAATCTTCCCTCAATAAATATACAATTACATTACATGTACTTAGCACATGTATTTCAATACAATAATAATGATGATTCAAATTCTTTTTTGTTTTGTTTTACAGATCTTGTGACGCTGTGGTTCTTTAATATGAAGGCGTCTGTATGCTTCATAATGGCAATACTCTGAAGAAAGCAGAGGATTTATTATACAGCTGGAACGATGCATAAGGTGCATGCAGGTATCTTACTGGGGTTGAAGACTCACAGGTACTGCGAGCTGGTCATTTTAGCTAAAATCACTGAGTCCAAAGCACTGATCAAAGTTATGGCGTGTATGAAACAAAATCAGCATATCTTAGTATGTCTGCTTATTAAGTTCAAGAAATTAGCAAAATGTAGTCATTTGAACAAAACAAATTGTTACTTGAAATGTCAGTGAACAGAAATGTAATCTGATCACGCATAGTAAAACAGCTAACGCAGCTATTCCGTCTAGCTGTGATAATTAACGTGTCTATCTAAAATACTCAAAACACCCTTAGACCCTTCGAAATGTACGATAGCAAAATGATTTAAACAGCATAAATTTTTTTGAAAATTACTCCGTTATTTCACTCGTATCTGGTTGTTCGCATAAGCAACAGCATACCTTTAGCTGTAGTGAATACGCATGCTACACGAAGAGATGCTTTGTGGGTAATGTAGTTTACCTTCAAGAAAGAAAACAGCCCCTTGTTCACGTCTCCTCAAATATATAATATAATATAATATAATGTAATATAATATAATATAATATAATATAATATCAAGTCAATTACGTTCAAATATAGAAATCTATATAATACAAATATGTCAGATTATGTAAGATATGTTTAAATAGGCCTATTCAAATAATAATGAATAAATATTTCAATAATTGAAACGCTGAAATTTAATGTAATAAATTAATGTTGTGATGTTTAATGTGAAAATAAATGTGCTTAATATAATTAAGGTGTCTTAATTTAAAAAAATCCTTTAAAAAATACTTTTCACCGTGTTTATTAATTTAGCCTAAATTTATAAATATAGGTGGTGCGTCCAGTTCTTAAACCATCTCTTGAACCATTTCTGTCTTAGTAGGAAGAACAAACAAACAAAAACAAACAAACAAAAACATAAAGAACCTTTTACCACTATGAAGAATCCAAGTATGTTAAATATTCTTCATGGAACCTAGACGCCAAAAAAAAAAAAAAAAAAAAAAAAAATACTTCTTTTAAAACGTTGGATGTAGGATGGCAGGAATACCTTTTTTTAGTCCACTTCACAGGGCCACTATGCATGATTAGGACACATCTGCTCAATGACCAGCAGAGGGAGCAAATGTTCTAAGAAGTACGTGCGACCTGGCCCAGTGTGCTTTCATTAACAATTAATTAAGGTAATGTATATGAATGACTGCATATAGTAAGAAGCATAATCCCATTATAAATTTCATTTACAGGACAAACATGACAAATACAGGTGTATACTTTTACAGATTAATCTTGTATTTAATCAGAAATGTATACCGTGTAGTAATGTGACTTAACATCGACACAGGAAATAAAGAACGTGACCCCAGAGCCCTGTGTTACTATTCACAAATTTTGTGTCAGTATGCCGACGGAAAGCCACTCCCCTTTAAGACATCATCACCACCACCACCACCATCTCCTCAGCTCGCCGCCGCCGCTTCTGTGATTGATGTTATGGAGAAGAAAGCGAGCGAGGGCTCCTCGGTTTAGCCACTACATTCTCCCTACTAACGTCCTAAAGCTTGGAAGCGGAAATCCCGTTCGGCACCATTCTCAGCCAAAAAAAGACAGATTAATCTGGTTGACACACAGATTGTTTTTAATTGTCCCGTGGGAGAAAAGAAACGCACGAATTTAACATGAAGAGAATATCGGGGAAGACGCAAGAAGCCACTTTGATAGAAATGTCCAATACGCTGGATTCTCAGATTGAAGGTAAGGAAACTGCTACAGCAGTTGTGTAACAATAATATGCCGTATTCAGTATCATAATGAGAAGGTCATTTTCTGGGAGTTGTTGTCAGCGTAAAGGACAACAGAAATAAACGTTAAATCAGCTGGAAGAATCAAAGAACGATGAAAAAGAAACACTGCTACATGTTCGCTAGGTTCGCTCGCTTTAACAAAATAAAGAGGTTTTAACAGAGTATATTAAAATAAGCGGCGTTGAGATAAAATTAAAATAGTCTAAGTTCCTGAAATGGCAAGGCAGGGAAAAGTTGCGGTCTACACCCAGAGACTGATGTTACCTGGCACCGTGCTGTATCCTGCATTACGAAAGCGTCTTTTAACAGGGTTTAAATCCGGTAAAAGTGTCCTAGTGTTTATTTAGCCGCATGACAAAGTACAGAGAAACGTGATATTTTTATGTACGTATCTTTGCGTTACTCTGTCTTGCCACATGGTTTGGCCTCAGTCCCAGTTTAACTTGGGAATCAAGCAGTGCTTTTGTTGAATCAGTTAAATGTCTGGTGTCGTGACTCATTCAGAGTTCATTCAGTTCCACTGCACACAGGACATTTTTAGACTAGAAAACACGGCTCCTCCTCTAAGAATGTGATATATATAAAAAAAGAAGCGAACAGTCTTTGTATCAGTGTAGTACTGAGTAGTGTAATGTAGTGTACTCGATTTTCCAGTATCGCATCAAACAAATAGCAAAATCCTTATTTTATCTGGAATGATACCCAGTAGGCTTTGCAATAGAGGACTTTAAGGGCCCCCCCTTGACACGGGGCCTGGGAAAACGTTCCTGGTTTTTCCCCATGACAATTAAATACAGTATTATCTGTACAGAATATCCTGACGTTTAGCTCAGGGATGTGACAGACGTGTCATGCAACAGTGTAGTTTGATCCCACTCGATATTATTTGGCTTGTTTTTTAATAATGTAAAATGAATTATTGAGCTGACCAGAGCCGAAATGAATCAGTCCTGCCTGGGTCTGGTGTTTAGCTCCTGTCAGCCTGAGGCTTTTTGTTGCACAGGTTGAGTAATGGTTGTTAAAGCATTAAGGCTTGAGGGAGACTTTAATTAAGTGTGAGGCATGTAGGTGTATGTTTATGTCCACGACTTGTTCACATAGGTGTGTGGGTTTGTATGCTCAACTGACTTATTATTATTATTATTATTTATTATTTTGCTCTGCAGTTCTTCTGACTGATGCCAGGATTTGCCTTTGACATGAATGTGTGCTCTGTAGAAGGGAATGGTTGAAAGGGAA
>JAUZSZ010000095.1:17301814-17314330 GCA_034780575.1 Labeobarbus marequensis | reverse complement strand
CACTAATATTCAAGGTCACGCTTCATTGTGCAACTGAATTAGTGAAAGGGTTTTAAGAGCTTAATACAAAGTCTTGTCACATTACAGGTTGTACAGTGCATATTCAGTGTACAAATTTATCTACGAATGGTTTTACATGTGTCATATTTTAGCTCTCCGACTGTCAACCCACTTAGTTTACAGAATTAGAGATGTTTGTGATGGATGAATCAAGAAAGCGATCTCTAATTGTAAACGCTTTGCTGTCCGTAGAGAGAACGAAACTTCCTCTGATTAAAAATCAATAATTGCTCGACAAGAGCGTAGCACCTCATGTTGCTGTCTTCATTGTCTCACAGAGACCCCTGATGTACCATTGACTTCGTCAGGGATAGATTCTCACTCCGGTGTTCTTGATCAGAGGGATTCGGTAAAGAAGGCGACATTCTGTGTAGATGCCTTAGTTGTACGTGGTTGTGTTTGTGCCTTGTTTTGAGGGGGCGGAGGACGTCTTTGCTTTAATGATGTTCCATAGCCCCCGCCCCCGTGAGCGGGATGCCGCTAATTCGCACTGACGGTCTGTCATAGAGTCAGATGACTCAGAGGCACATCAGGTACATGTGCCTCCATTGTGTAACTCCCAACCCCCCACCCCCGAAATCAGAATGCCGAGGGTTCCAGCGTTACACTTTGTCACATACTTACTACATGCTCTGCCTGCTACAGGGAAGCCAGCCAAGAGAGGGATAAGAAGAGAGAGACAGAGGGAAAAAACAACAGCAGCTATGCAGGCACTCAGGCAAGCCAAAGAGAGATACATTGCTCATTGCTCAGGATAGATCTGCGGTGATAAATGATGTGGATTTCTGCTGTGGACATTTTGTTTTTGACTGAATGTGTATGATGGCCTGTGAATATTAGCTATTAAAGGGATAGTTCACCCAAAAGTGAAAATTCTGTCATTAATTACTCAACCTCATGTCGTTCCAAACCTGTAACATTTTTTTCATCTTCAGAACACACACTAAGATATTTTTGATGAAATCCAAGTGTTTTTTTTTTTTTTTTTACTCTGCATAGACAGCAACACCAGTGACACATTCAAGGCCCAAAAAGGTAGTAAGGACATTGTTAAAATAGTGACATCAGTGGTTCAACCTTAATTTTATTAAGCTATGAGAATACTTTTTGTGCACAAAGAAAACTCTTGTGGTACTCTTGTGAACACTTGGCGAAGACTGACACAGAAGAGAAGAAATTGCTGAATACAGTCTTTGTACAGTCTACAGTAGAATACAATCTACAGTTCTTTGTGCACAAAAAGTATTCTCGTAGCTTCATGAAATTAAGGTTGAACCATTGATGTCACATGGACTTTTTTAATGATGCCCTTACTACCATTGTGGGATATAAAATGTTTCAGCTGTGTTGCTGTCTATACACGGTCAGAAAGCTCTCGGATTTCATCAATATCTTAATTTGTGTTCCGAAGATGAACGAAGTACTTACGGGTTTGGAACGACATGAAGGTGAGTAATTAATAACAGAATTTTCATTTTGGGGTGAGCTAACCCTTTAAGTATTTTTTTTTTTTTTGGTAGAAAAACCAACGGGTGCGGGCTACATATAATATATTTGAACAAGATCAAACAAGCAAGATTGTTTTTTTTTAATTTCATCATGGCTATGTTGATATTGGCCATGTTGATGTTTAGACCAGTAGTGCAATTGCTAGTGTGATATTGCTTTTATACAGTTCAATAAACCAAACATTAACATTAACTTACATTTTAGACACAATACTGTTAGTGACTTTGTCTGTTTTTCCTCCACTCACAAAAGATCCAAATAAAGCCAGAGTAATTATTTATTCCTGAATGAATCTTTGTGTTTGAACGAATCAGTTGAGTAAATGATTCAATGACTTACTCATAATTTTTATTTATTTTTTTATTTATTTTTTTGCAAATGAATATGTATTTGAAAAGAAGAGGTTGAATGAATGATTTAGTGACCTTCTCATAAAGACAGTAATTTAATTCCTTCTTGAATGAATCAGTTTTTATTTGTTCAATAATTGGTCAATGAATGATTCACTTGTCACCATCTACTGGTGTAATGATGAAATCTGCAGAAAGATGCTCACCACTAACACACAGGTTAAGTGAAACAAGCAATGAAATGTCCTAGAACTGTTGGACTGTATATCAGCAATTTTGGAAGGCTGCTCGTTCAGTCAGATTGGAGAGTAGCTAACATGCATAAATAATTATGAAGTTTGATTTTGGTTACAAAAAAGAAGAGTGGTGTGTGTATATATATAAAATATAAATATTGTAAAAAATACAAAATTCTGAATCTAAATGTTATCTTTCTTTTTGTTACCTTCATTTTTTTTTTGCAGCGGTTGATCCCAGCTGTACAGTAAATCTGAGCGGTGCAGCTTCAGCCTCGTCAGAGTTCATGGGATTTGTGGTTGTTGTTGGATCCCTGTTCACAGCACAGAAAAGACTGTTTGCAGGAGTGCTAAAATTAGCTACGGAATGAAATGTCTCAGAAAAAGGAAAATTGGACTCAATTACTGGAGAATTCCTTATTCAGTCATGTTTTGACCTCTCCTGTGCCAGGAAAATATGAACGTTGTTTAGTAGCGGTGAGAGGAAAAAGAGGAGAGCAGCAAGGAGAGAGTCAGAAGGAGAATGTGTATGTTAGTTGGGGGCTCTTGAGGGGTACGCTTGTTTCCAGTGGCATGAATCAACTCAAAATATTGTGGATCGATTAGACCATATGCTTGGCTGTTTTTATATGTTTGACTTCTCAGCACAGAAACAGATCTCACACATTTGATGGCTTGCCAGCCCAGCGTTGTGCCAGTGTTTATCAGTGTTTATTTATTACTTCATAGTGTTTATTAGAATTTTCAGCTGTAAGAGAAGAATTAGAAAAACAAACAGGCATTTCAAGTAGCTTAGACATGCTTGCTGAAGACTGTTCTCCAAAATAAATAAGGCTATTGCGCACACAGTTACAGTAATTTACTACTCACACAACTGTACAGAATGATAATTATCTTCAGTCCTTTTTCAATTCTATTAGATTATATTATTATTAAAATACATTTTGTATTTAGTCACTTTTTACTTGTTGTATACTGTTCATTTTTCAATGATTTTGAAATGTATTCAAATGTATTCTCAGTAAGGGTGCATTTATTTATTCAAAAACATACAGTAAAAACAGTAATATTGTTAAGTATTATTACAGTTTAAAATTGTTATTTAATTTAATATATATTAAATACATTATTACTGTGATTGCAAAGCTGATTTTTTTTCAGTGTCACATTATGCTTCAGAACTCATTCCAAAATGCTGATTTAGTGCTCAAAAAACAGTTGTGAAAACAGTTTTGCTTCTTAATATTTTTGTGGGAACTGTGTTACATTTTTCTCAGGATCCTTTTAAGAATATAAAGCATTTATGTACATTAGGAAACTTTTTGTAACATTATACATGTCTGTCAATTTTGATCAATTTAATGCATTCTTGCAGAATTTAAGTATTAGTTCCTTTCAAAAATGAATCTCACTGACACGTACAGTATTTTTTTTTTTAAACTGTAGTGCTTTTTTAAATGTCAAGTAACAAAATATAAGCAACTTTTTTGTATTTTATAAAACTATAAATATATAAGTTATTTATTGGCAAAAAAGAAAAGTGAACGTCAGCAGCACTAACTGTGAACATTATATGAGTCACTATTTTGTAGCGCTTTCTGCATCATGTTTGTCTGTTTAATGCAAAAGAGGCTCTGAAGCATAATTTATAGGATGTTTTCCCACAAATTTTTGCAAAAGGGCCTGACAATGTTCACTGGCTGGCAAAAACTTACACTTCTGAGTGATGTGTTGGCGCTGTTGGTGTAATCAGTCTACATTGGAGGATGGATTGTTCATCTGTTCTGTTGGCTATCTTCTCGGACGGATGAACAGCCTATGCAGTGTCTTGCCACTTTGGTACGTGACGTGGCCACTAGCATGTCAACCAATGACTCTTGTTGTGCAGCTGGCATTTTAGGCATTATGGAATCACTGACAATGATTATTGTGGACGTTCTTGCTGAGACGTGTGCTTTCATGGTATTAGCTTAACTGGCATTGTTTTGTATGGACATCTGTGGTTAAAAGTACATGTGACTGGCAAGCTGTCCTGTTGTAATTCAAGCTGAATTGTAAATGACTTAAAGTGATTTTCACAAAACTGAAAATTCTGTCTCACCCTCATGTCTTTCCAAGCCTGAATTACTTTTTTTCCCTCCATGGAGCTCAAAAGGAGATGTTAGGATGACTGATATCTTTTTCCATACAGTGAAAGTAAATGGTGACCGAGGCTGTCATTCTGCCTAACATCTTCTGTTGAGGTACATTCTCAAAAGTGTTTTTTCTTATTCTATTTATATGTGTACTAGTATGCTTTTGTGTTGAAGGGCAGATCTCTGGATGATTTTAGCTAAGGCAAATACCAAAGTGCAGGGATCGGTACATGTAATAGAAGAAGTAATTTTAACTGTTATAATCATGTGATCCAGAGTAGTGCTTCCTCCTGAGTAATCGTGAACCCTGAGGTAATTTCTTTGACAAATTATCAGAAAATGTATTAAAAATCCTGTACATGTTTGCATTTTTTATGCTGGTTTGTTTTAACCAAATGCCAAATGAAAAGACATTACTATGAAAGATGCATATAGTATATATTTACACAAAACTTTATTTACTTTTTACAACAGTCCTAACAGCTGTATGAATTTTATTCTGATATTATGAAGGATTACATTCTGGTTTGAAATAAAACAGCAGTAATGTACACTACCATTCAAAAGTTTGTGGTCTATAAGATTAAACTAAAACTTTTATTCAGCAAGGATGCATTAAATTGATCAAAATTGACAGTAAAGACTTTTACAATTGTTACAAATGATTTCTATTCGCTGTTCTTTTGAATATTCTGTTTATCAAAGAATTGTGAGAAATAAAATGTATCATGGTCTACCTTGATATCTTAGAACCCCAAACAATGGTAGTGCATCATATGAAACAATAATGCTCTGCACCCTTAGAACACTCACTTCAAGTGCTCTGTCCTTCGGAGTGAGTAGGGCGCTTTTGAATGATTCACCCCTAATCTCATAGCTTGTAGTTATTGTTGAGTAATGGTAAAGTATGCTCTTTACAGGTGAAGGTTGTCTGTGTTAATGTGCCGGACAGGACAATCTTCTGTGTGTCACTTGACACTGCACTTCTTTGTCACTGTAAATACTGACGTTGTAATGACATGACTGAGGAAACTCTTACTTTAATTTGCTACTGAGCCAGTTAGACTAAAATCTGATGATAGACAATTTAGATGATAAAAGCTGTGTCAATATTCAACATTTTTGTTGTTTCCTTTCTGTTGCAGTGTTGTGAGTCTTGCCTATGAGAGACTTTTCCGTCAGCCTTTGGACTCCTACAGAGGGGAACGGCCATGACTGCCAGTCAACGGACGGCAAGTGGACGGGACGGACCCGTCGACGCAGGTGTCACTGAAGATCCTGCTGGACATCAGATAGAGAGCGGACACTGCAGCCTCTTCGACGAGCAGTAAGACAGGAAGTCCATCATCAAGCCAGGTGTCAAACTGTTTAAGACCCACCCCAATAAATGCCTTAAAGACACAGTACACTACATCTTTATGTAGGGGAACCTGCAGCAGGAGACTTCTTAAAAAAGCTTGACATGTTTTCATTTTCCTCTTTATGAGTGAATCAGTGTCTTGCAAGAACAGATGTGAATATTTTCTTATAATAGAGAAATATTTGTTTGGGTGTAATATTGCCACTTGTTTTTTTTTTTTTTGTGGTAGGCCTGGTGAAAGCTGTTAAATATAAGTGAAGGGAAAGTCTACTGTCTGTCTGTGGCAGCCTCTTCCATTTAGTTTTTATCTCTTTTCATTTCTTAAACCAAAAGCCTGCCAGCTGGAATGGAGAAATTCAGCGGCAGTGCTCAATGATGTCAGTCTGGACGGGTCACACATCTACAGTATGAATGCAGGGTCAAATCACATTCCCCTTAGCACCAGAGTCATTGCCTTTGCTCAAATCTTTAACAATCAAGAACAATCCGCTTTTAGATTAGAAGAGCTGTGTCTGTCATTGAAACCCTAAACGTATTTTAAGAGATGGTTCACCCCAAATTTTAGAAAATATGGCGATCATTTATTCACCCTCATCATGTTATTCCAAACCCATATGACTTCCTTTTTCTAGAAAAATATATTAGTGTTTCTTGTCATCCATACAATGCAAGTCAATGCATTTGCATTGACCAAAATAATCCATTTTTAATCTGAAATGAAATTTCAATCAGACTATAAGGGATGGTGTAGACCTGAAATAATTCAATGAACAGGAAAAAATTAAGCCTGTAAAGGTTTGAATCTGACTATTTTCTCAATCGGATTCAAAAATACCTTGTGCATAGGTTTAAGTGCCATGCCCTCCTAGTCAATGGAGGAGACTAATTATATATACTAAATATTTGCTAAAAAACTCTTCTGACATATATGTCCACTTTTATCAATATGTGAATTTGATTGCAACATTTAGTTGAGGTTTGGAGCAACATGAGGCTGAGTAATTGATAGAACTTTCATTTTTATGTAAACAGTCCCTTTAACACCCAGAGTCATAAAACATCAGTACTAGTCTTTTGAATAATAGACCAATGTTTGGTGGCCTTGATGGTCTCTAAGGTGCAGATAAATGATGAACGTTGAAATGTGGGCACCATCAGGTTTGGTGGACAGCTGGTTATTCATTTGAGTTGGTGCATTACTGGACTGATGCCCAGCGCTCAGATGGTGAGCTGAGTCTGCTTCTCTCTGCCTGCATCCACTTTAAATATCAGAGTTTGGTATATAAATATTACCGATCAGTTCATCGCAAACAGGAATAACACAACTCTGCTGTTGTGAACTGGGAATTTTGGTATTGCAGCTCAATTCGACCCTTTTGCAATACCCTCTATAAATAGTGCCCTCAAACAGAAGACTGCAAATTACAGTGCCACACACCGACAGCATGACAATAAAGCCACATATAAACAGATCTGCAAGTCATATTCCCAGTTAACTAACACTCTCTCTCTGTTGGGAGACACAGCAACAGAAAGAGACGACGATACTCTCTCTAAAATGACTGCCCTGCAATCCTGCCTGTCTCTGTCTCTCTTTTCATCTCCCACTCCTTTCTCGTTCTTTGTCTTTTGCTTTCCTTCCTTGCCTATCTGACATGCAACCAAGCATGCAGACTTATGCACACAGTTGTCTTCTCTTTCTCTGTCCCTCTCTTTCTGTCTGTCTGTTTGTCTGTCCTGTCGGAAGTACTCCGAATAGACGACGTGTCAGAATTTTAGGATAAACGTGTTCTGATCTTATAGAATATGAACACAAACAATTTCTAGAATGAACCAGCTGCTTCGTTGTCATGGAAATACATTCAAGTAATGTGTATGCAAAGTTCTATGGAAGTGTACTATATATTTTTTTAAATCTAGCCTTGAATATTATATAACCAAAGTCGAACCCTGAAAATCTATGTTCTATGTTTGGACCTCTTTTTATTTCTTGAAGAGATTTCGACCTAGTAAAAATAGATGCACATGAAACACGACGTATGTACATATGCAGATGTCTATTTTATTGTGTCCTCAAGGTCACACGTCATTTTAGGCAGATCTACTTTTTGACTGTTAGCCTTCTCGAGTCCCGGGCCCTGTTTTTCTCTCGTTCTCTTAATTCCTAATGGTTTCGTGCACCTCGTGGAAGCCGATCCTGCCAGTTGCAGACTCTCTCTCCTCAGCTCTCTCTTTTTTTAGCGTGTGTGTTAGTTAGTTGACTGGACTCTCTAGCAGAGGACCACTTGCTGAGTGCTTTTCATAAACTGAAGCCGAGATCATCAGGTGGATAAGCGCCATGAAGCAACTAAACGTGGAGCATTGCGTCACGTCACATGTTGTAGATTTACATGATATGTAAATATGTGTTAGTGCTATTATGATGTCACCACGACATGCCGCTCTGTGCTCGACGCAGTGGATCGGAATAGTTTACATTGGAGAACAAAAGAATTCCTTAACATCCACGATGCGATGTGCAAGGCTCTTTCATTACACACTGAGTCAACAGCCAAGAATTACCAGCCAACCGTGAGGAGACTTTGTTACCATGGAGATGCTCTACCAGTGCTGACTGGTCAGCCGGCTTTGGAGGAAAAGGAAGCTTTGCCCTGTGAAACAAACAGGAGAATTACCTGCTAAACGAGATAGACCATATCAGCACGTCCTCTCATTGATTCGATCGATTATTTTGTTCATATTCAACTTGCTGCGATTAAACAGTGGCTTATACGGACTGATATACACAGGAATATACAATGCAACGGAGAGAAATTTAAAAGCTCACTTATCAGATGCACACACAATATTACCATTCTGAATTCTGTTTGATTGTTAGGGATGCACTAAAAATAATATCATAATAATTGTTTTTTAATGTTATGGCTTATAGAAAATAAATGGCTCTTATTAAAATTATATGCCATTTTCTATTTATAAATTTTAAAATTAAAAACTAAAATCAAATGTTTTTTAGATGTTACAAAATTGTAATGTAGAGAATATTAATTTTAAGATTTGCTAAACGTGACGTTTAACAGTGTTATTGAATTAGTGTTTTTAAAAACTTCAAGCGAACGTTAGATGATGGCTAAGAGTATATAAATGTAAACATGGTGAAAAAAGCATGCACAAAGATATATTCAATATCGGCCGATATTTATCCAGTACAGGGGCGTCCTATCCTGGTCCTGGAAGGCCAACATCCTGCAGAGTTTAGCTCCAGCGTGTTCCAGCATACCTTGGAAGTTTCTAGTAATCCTGAAAATCTTGATTACTTTAGTTCAGGTGTGATTAATTGGGGTTGGAATTAAACTCTACAGGACAGTGGCCTTCCAGGAGTGGGCTTCGACACCCCGATCCAATTTATAAATTAAAAAATCTCTAATATGGACCGATATATTGTGCATCCCTATTTGATTGCAAAACAGCCAGAATCCCCGCTACTGTGTGAGAGATATTGAGACAAAATGAAGAGAATCCTTAGAAATGCAACTTAAAATATAGCAATCATAGAATACCTGAAACCTTAGCACACCAATGTGATATTTGATGTACCTTATGAACAATAAAAAAAATTCTTGTGACTTTCATTACAGCATGGAATATATTGTACTTTGTGTACAAGTGACTGTCTGCTCATCTTTAATGGATTTCAGTGAGCTTACATAAGTTCTTCAGAATCGTTAGGTATTTTTTTTCACTTTTGTAAAGTGTCGTAATGGACAGAGTTACCTGTGTAACGCTTGGCTGCTCACCCTTGTCTCCACACAGTAACGAAACCGCAGGAGAACATTACTGACTGGAAGAGATCTCTTTCAATTACCTGATCACCTTACTTCTAGTGTCCGTTCTACAGCAATGTATGCAGCTACAGGTCACTAACACAAAAACAGGCATTCGCACGTCAGAAATATGAATCTAATATCAGATCATTTTGGTAATCACAGGTGGACCTCTGTGTATTTCCGCTTCGATGAGAGGTGTGTTGGTGTGTGTTGGGTCAGCTTTTGTGCCTCCTAACAAGCATGCAGAGGGAGATGCGCTCGGTGAGTCTGTGTTCTTAAGATGAACAATCCAGACGGCAGGAAAGTGTATAGAATCACCCCCCTCAAAGAAGTAAATAAATAACCAGATGTTCTTCTATTCATGTGAGTTTTGGATGGGCTTGCCCTTTCTTTCTGCATGATGCTTTGGTTTTGAAAACTTGCATCCTGATTGACGATGTATTTGTGTTATTTATTTATTACTATGTTTTTGTTGTTGTTGTTGTTGTTGTTGTTTTTTTGTATATTGGAGACCCTGTATCATTTCTTCTTTCTTTCTTTCTTTCTTTCTTTCTTTCTGTTTCTTTTTCGGGGATTAATTCATCAATCTTCTGGATTTTTCTACATGCATATCATTTTGTAGGCAGCAATATGAGATGTGATGGAAATGAAATTATGTGCAATGTTGAAAATGAAAAAAAAAACATAATATATTAAATAAAAACAAAGAAGGCAATTTTTTATCTTTCCTCTGTGTGTGTGCATTTTTGAATGAATGGTTTTGGTAATCTAACTCTTCATTAAGTTAGCAGTCATCCTGCTGCACTTCTGAGACTCAAATCTCCATTTGTGTGCGTGGCAGCTGATGTAGCACGAGTCTAACAAGTCCCTCGCCATGTGTTCGTGCCGTCTTTGACTGAGGCCTGTGACCGAGGACAAAGAGTTTTGCCATTATGGGACATCTTCTGCTGCAAGGGCCCACAGTCTTGTTTTTGACACCTGATCCTCCAGTCATTCATGTACGGCAGCGTTTAAATATTTAACATGGAAGCTGCATGGAGCAATTACTAGCCTCTTGGATTTGCTCCAGACGCAGTAGCTGAACTCCCACTGAAGACAATGTGCCCGAGCTCACACCCTGCAAACAAAATATCCATCCAGGGGTCACATGCATACGCTCAAATGCGGCGATGTAAACACAATAACACTTGAATGCTGATGTGGTCCTTCCCCTTTTACGCACATTCGCTTGTCCACATCAGTGCACCAAAATAAATGAGGTGTTAATTAGTCTCAGTCTTATCTGCTGCTGTTGTTTGACTTCAGGGAAAAGTCACCAGTGGCTGGAGGACGAGAGTCAACAGGTATTAGGGTACAGGTGACCTTTCTACTTTAATTACAGATCGTCCTGCTCTCTGTGGGCTCCTTTATTTACTGTAAACTGCAGAAGCTGACATGGAAAGAGACAGATTTGTGTTTGTGTGTTTGCATTCCGCCTTGAAGGTCAGTGCCTGTGGACTCTGGGCTACGGCCACAGGGTGTAAATCAGCGCTTGGTGCTGATATTTATAGACGAGCGCCCATCGTTGCTGTCTGTAAAACGGGGGTGAACTTGCCAGAGGACCCTGAAACAATCTGTGAGGTCTTCCTGTCTTCGCTTTTACTCCAGCTCGCAAACGCTCGGTGCGTCTGCTTCGGCACACTTACGTAACCCTTCCGACGTGGAATGTCAGCTGTCACATTTGCATTAGCTGTGTCCAAGCATGTTTGTTACCATTGGCCGGTGCAGGGTGCATACGCTCATTTATGGCAACTGGCTTGCCAATGAGCTAGTCCCGTTTGGTCTGAGGAGAGCGATACTTTAAGCATCACCCACATGCAAGGTCATTGAACGAACCAGGCCATGAGTGTCCTTCTTGTTGGCTTTGAGTTGGGGCTTGTGGCTGTCTTCCAGGAATAGTCCACATCACTCAAAGGTGTAACATTAAACCTGACACAGGACAATAGCCAAGCACATGGTGGGCATTCTGAAGCGTTCACACTACCAGGGAGCGTGGCAGTAAGCAGCTAGCCTTTGCCTAACACTGCTGGAAACGTAATGCCTGGCCCGTTACTGTCCCTAGAAATTCTACACCGTTTTACGCTCCAACAGTTTCCTTTAACCTGACTCTCTCTGCGCCGTACCCTTGGTCCCTCTCTCTTTTCACTCTAATCCCCCCATTTTAGGTTCCCCCAACTCATCCTCAGATAATCTCTTTCTTGCTATGCTATTGTGCCCTCTTCCTCATCACGAGTCTGTACCCTAATTACCAGCTCTTTTCCCAGGGCCTCTTCAGACGGCGTTTGATTCTCAACCAATTAAAGCAATCAAGTGTTAATCAAAATTTTAATTTGCCCAAAAATGATTGCCGGTCATGGGCTGAGGAAGATTTAGGCAAATTATTTCCCCCTTTGGACAGCAATCGAGGAAGAGATCAATTGCGTTTTTACATCATTTATGAGATACGTGTGTAATAAATGACATATGGTCTGTGATCAGTACTTACTCAACTGTTAAATGATCATGGTGATGCTTGTCTTTTAATTGGAAAGCTTTGAATCGTTCTTTTTGACAGGTTGAGTTCAAAGGTCACGGCTTCCTTGTTACTTTATGGTGTAATGTCAAGTTCAAAGTTTGATAATGTGTTGACGTCAGGCTTGTGCGCCAGTCAGAACTGAAATTCCAATCCTGTTCATTTCATTTGAATTGATTTAAAAAACAGGATGCAGAATTTCATTCTGAAGTAGAAACTAATTTCAACTAGAAGTTTATGAAGGAAAACTTTCCTAGTTTTTAAGTTTTTATTATTTTTTATTTTAAAGGTTTATAGGCAGCGTGGCAACATTTTCGTTGGTGTGAAAAGATAGGTGGATGAATAGATAATAGATGATAAGAATTGTTGGTCACACGTTATATTAGGTGGCCTTAACTACTATGTACTTACGTCAAAAAATGAGAACAATGTACTTATTGTGGTCATATTGTATTGCGAAACACTTTTGCTGCTATTGAAGTGGGATA